>VZRE01009800.1:0-23399 GCA_013396775.1 Cephalopterus ornatus
CCAGGACTCTGCTGGCTCCTGCTCTGGCTGTGGGCTTTTCCAGACCCAAGCCAGTTTCTTTTCCCCTTGTTTTGATAACCTTTATGTGTACCCATGAGAAGCCTCTAAATAGCATTACAATTTATAGAGTTGAGCACAGATCTGGAATAATCCTTTGGTCTGTGGAAAATAAATAATCAGCAGTAGCATTATAAGATTATAAAAATAGAAAAGGAGTAGCGGGGGAAAAAAAAAGTAATTAGACTTGAGAGCTTTTAGGATCATAATGGTGAGTACAGATGGAAGAAAGCATTTACAGGAAGCAAATGCAGAAATGTCTATATCAAATTTGGTACCTGCATAAGGGGTTACTGAAGTGAAGGCTCTTTGGATGCACGTGGTCAATGGATATATCAGTCAGCAACTGTTGAAGCTAAAGCAGTGAGAATCTTGATGGAAGTAGTCTAGTCTACTAGGAATAGAGAATTAGCTAGTGAATGCTTTGGAGTAAGAAGCAGGAGCCTTATTCTAATGCAAACAATAACATCTGATGTTGGTTTTGAGTATGGAGAGTTGTAGGCAGTTAATTAAAAGATCAAAAATATGAGAAAGCAGGATAGGAAACTTCACATATAATTGGAGTGTTAAGATCATCAATCTTGCTGTTACTAGCCTAAGTGAATTCAATGAGTAACTCATTAACTCATAACTGGATTGTCTTTGGATAATCTCAATACTATTTTTCTCTTTTTATTTTTGGTTTTTTTTGTTACAGGATTCATAGCAACAGTTCTGCTCATTTCCTTACATAGTCTACAGCATCTACATACCTCAATTTCTGCCATGAAGTTGTTTAAATTACAGAGTCTAAAATTCTTGTGGATTCTGAAGCTTCCTAACAGGACTTTCCATGGACACCTCAGGCTTCTTGCCTCTGATGTACATTCCCAGTATGAGTCCATCAGGCGAGGCAAAAAGGAAATACCGAAGTACTTTAACTATGCAAGTGATGTGCTGGACAAATGGTCTGAGATTGAAAAGGTAGATGATCTTTTGTTCTGCCAATGGGATACTCTAATTTGAAATTCATTTGAAATAATTTGAGTCTGGGGACAATTAGGTTGGTAAACATTTCAGGTTCAGAAAAGGAGAATCTATTGGGAATACCTGAGTGTGATGCATAGCACATCTCAATCCAGTAAGGACAAGGGAAAAATAACAGCTTATATGCCATTTGTGAAATACTCAGATCTTCCATAATTTGCAGATGGTTTTGCATTGTAATTTCATGGTCTGTCAGAAGAAAATGTTTTGTGTTTGAATACCTATGCTTTGTAGGCTGGAAAGAGACCACCAAACCCTGCATTTTGGTGGCTAAATGGAAAAGGAGAAGAAGTGAAGTGGAGCTTTGAGGAGCTGGGGTTCCTGTCTCGGAAAGTGGCCAATGTGCTGACTAAAGAATGTGGGCTGCAGAAGGGGGACAGACTTATCGTGATCCTGCCACGCATCCCAGAATGGTGGCTGGTGAATGTGGCTTGTATGCGAGCAGGTCAGTGAGCAGATCTGAGACTGGCAAAATGGTTACTGCAAGTAGGTTGAAAGGATCGAGAATGTATGTGGTTTATAAAGGAAAAGTAATGTAATAATCCAGTGAGTGGTCCAGCTACCAATTATGCAGGCAGTCCTGAAGGGTTTGCACGAGGTGCAATAGGGCAGGTAGCCTGTGCAGCGGGCATGCAAATGCGAGAATACAGAGAAGAGCCATGGAAGTCACCAGACAGGTCCACGTGTCATCGCTCACAGGAGAGCACAAGCATTTGCATTACTCAATATAACTGTTTGTCTGGGGAACTCCAGGACAAATCCATGTCAGAGATCAGTTTGGGAATAGTTTATAGTTTAGGTTCTTAGAAAAGAAGCAGATGTAAAAAAATATGCCAGCCCGAACTAACTGTATCTCTCTTCCAGGAATTGTCTTAATTCCAGGAGTATCCCAATTATCAGCCAAAGACATCCTATATCGACTCCAGGCCTCAAAGGCCAAGTGCATAATTACCACTGACAAACTGGCTCCTGTAGTGGACTCGGTGGCCTCTGAGTGTCAGTTTCTGAAAACCAAGCTGATGGTGTCCGAGGGCAGTAGGGAAGGGTGGCTGAACTTCACGGAGCTGTACAAGTGAGTATGATTTAGTAGATTGCTAATCCACGTTGAGCTGTTTGCTAATAGTGGTCTCATTCTGGGATGCTTCTATCCTCTTCCTTTTAAGGGGAGGTCTGTCTTTTGAGGAAGGATAACATCACATTATTTTAGTATAATTTTGTGAAAATCTGTGAAGCATATTTGGAATACTTCATTACATTGTGAAGCCTGTGTAAAGTAACCATTTAAATCATTATTATGTTCTCTTTTTTAAAGAAACCAAGCTGCTGACCATTCCTGTGTCAAAACAAGGATTGAAGACCCAATGATTATCTTCTTTACCAGTGGAACGACAGGTTCTCCAAAGATGACTCAACATTCCCAGGGTAGTCTTGGTTTCAGACCCCTTTTAAGTGAAAGGTATGAAAGGCTTGAGCCTGGTTTGAACATAAGATAATTGAAGCTGCATAGTAGAACTGGTGAAAAATTACTGAATAATGCACAGCCCCAGTCCTGCTCCCTTTGAAATCAGAGTACAAACTCCAGCAAATTTCCAGGGGAGTAGGATCACTCCCAGTGTTTCTGTTTTTCAGTTAATATCTCTTACCCTCTTCCCAAAGTGGTTCAAAGCACAGGCATCAGCTGGGAATATCATAGTGCAAAGAACCAAGAGATACCACACTGGGCTGCAAAAAGCTCTGTGACATGTGTAGATGAGCAGAAGCAGAGTTTGTTGGTTCCACAGGTCACTCTGTCTCTCAGCAGCCTTAGAACTGAAATACCTGGTCTCCAACACAGAATCCATGAATGCTGCAGCTTCAGCCCTATCTTCCTACCTACTGGAAAGCCACTGCACTGATATTCAGACTCCTCTCTCTGCCCCACTCTATCCTATATTGTGACTGACATCATATATGTAGGATATACATATGTGGTTTCATATATGTATATTTGTGCAAAAAGGTGTCCTTTCATCCTAGAGCTAGCTCTTAAACTTATTTAGAGTGCTCAGTGCACATGTATCTTGTCAGAAATCTTGGGCTTTTGGGTTTCTTTGTTTTCTTTGTTTGTGGTTTGGGTTTGGGCTTTTTAAGCAAATATTTTTCAGTACCTTTTCATTCTTTTATTTTTTTTTCTGCTCTGTCAGGTACTGGTTGGATTTGACACCTTCTGGCATCATATGGAACACAGCGGACACAGGATGGATACTAACTTCAGTAGCATCTGTTTATGATCCCTGGGTTTTTGGGTCATGTGTCTTTATACATAACCTACCACAGACTGACTCAGCAGTCATCCTAAATGTAAGGAAAAAACTCATGGAAATGTGTTAACCTGCAGAAAGGGCGCAAAAAATAATTCTTAACAGCTTCCATAGATTTCATGAGGGTTGTGCTGTAGTTGTGTTCAAGATGCTCTGTCTGTTGTGTAAAGCCCATATTTGCATTTTTCACATATACAGAAGGGGCCAAACCTACGATTCATTCATACATTTTGCTCAAAGCTGGTGAGCACTTCAATGAAAATCATCCAAAGGTAGCACTTATTGCTTGCCATTCATTCATTCATTCTAATGACTGTGGAAGTGATATCAGCTGGTATTAATAGAGTCTGAAACTAAAGCATTTCTGTTCCCACTCTGGATGAGAAGAAAGGGAAAACCTCCCTATGATGTAGACAGAGATGGGCTTATTCTGACCGTGTCCCAAGCCGTGGGGTCTGGGTGTCACGTATGAGCATGGGATTTTGTCCAGTCAGATATACTGTGAATCTCTGCATATTGCACCAACTGCAGGAGGGTTCCTTACCCACAGAGTGGTGCTTTTACTGCAAAGGCAGTTCTCCTTTCTGTTTCACCTCTCTACTGTACATTCACAAGGCAGTATTTTGTCTGAGCTTCATGTGTCCATCTTTTTTAACTCACCAGACTCTCTGCAGATTCCCAGTTGATGTTCTGGTTGGTGCTCCAACATTGTTCCGCATGCTGGTGCAAAATGATCTTTCCAGGTATGTCAAGAAATTATTTACTAATGTTTAACTTATATACTAATGTTTAACTTATATACTAATGTTTAATTATGTTATGACTAAGCTTTAGTGATCTCCCATCTCTAGCTGCTTGACCTAAAATAGGGCAATAATTTAGTTCAAAATATCCTTCCTGAAAAGGTCGTCATACAAAACTTGAGTTTTGATGAGTTTCAATGATCAAACATAGAGAAACTCGATGTTTTCCCTTAGAAATTTGAGACTTCCACTACTGAACTTGTGAGCAAACCCCTGAGGGTATGAAACAGAGTCTGTTAAATTCTTAATCATGATTTTCGATTACTACATTAATTGTCCATGCTTTGGGAAGGAATTCATCCTAGAAAGCGTGTGTCAGCATAACTGTGAGGGAGTTAGTGGTTGTGACAGTTGTTCATCATCCCCTGCTCCATTTTCATGGTCTGTTCCTTCCTCCCCTCTTGCACTTTCTCCCTTGACCTGTTGCAGAGGGTCAGCAATCAGGGCCCTGGCTCAGCAAGTCAGTCTGTGGTTAGTTATAATCCCGGCTGACTTCAGCAAAGTTTTACTTTATTCTTGTGTGCTTAACTCTAACTGCTACAACTCACATGTATGGGGTTGAGCACAGACTGATGTCCTTGTTGCATCAGGAGCTGAAGGATCAGGGATGCTCTGATTTCCCCACTTGTTGGGACTAACTCTCCCAGTAAACAGCTCTCCAATGTTGTTTATAGTCACGTGCTCCTTGTCTTGCCCAGTAGATTAAGTACTGCCTCTCTTGTTTTTAACTCCCTGTGAAGCTACAAATTCATGAACCTGAAGTACTGCGTGAGTGGAGGGGAACCACTCAACCCAGAAGTCATGGAGCAGTGGAAGAGCCAGACTGGGCTGGACATCCATGAAGTTTATGGCCAAACTGAAATGGTACATCTGTAGGGTCCATATTCTATTAAATCTTTGGAATTCCTTTTTGCTTTATGATGTTTTGAGGTTTGTTATGAATGAATACCGTCTATTTCTTCCTGCATGTTTCTGTGAATGTTTCAGCAACTTCCTCCCCTGACAACCTCTGAAAGAAGGTCCTGTCATGGCTCTCCCCACAGAACCAGCCAGAAACATGGGTTATTGGGAGCAGATGTGCCCTAATATTTCCACAAATGTCCGTAAGCAAATTCCAAGCAACAGTGACAGTCAAGAGGGCAGAGCTTGAATCCAGGGGAAGAAGACTGGTTAGCACAGGGCGTGAATTCTTCGCAGATAATGGAACAAGATTATTCCAGGGAGTTTCGTGATTTTTCTTATCTGTACCATACAGCACTGGCATATAGGATCCTATGAATCTTAAGTCCTTGCTTTGTAATTAGTCTAGAAAATATATTTAATGAATCAAGTGTGAATGTAGCAGTTTTCTATTGCAAAACTGTGGTTTGATTTTTACAGGGAATAATCTGCTCTGTTTTTAAAGGAATGAAGATTAAACCTGGGTCAATGGGGAAGGCAGCTCCCCTTTATGATGTTCAGGTTTGTTGACTGCTCTTTAGATTCTGTCATAGGGGCTTTTTGCTTGTTTGGGGTTGGGTTTAGGGTTTGTTTTCCCATTGAACTAATATACATGTTGTTTTTCATTCTAGATCATAGACAAAAATGCTAATATCCTGCCTCCAGGACAACAGGGGGAAATTGCTGTCAGAAGCAAACCTAAAAGACCATTTGGTTTTTTCTCTGAATATGTAGTAAGGACTTTATTTTATTCCTCACCACCACCAATCACCTCCAAAATCTCTCCAGTTGCATAGTGGTTCAAAAGGCTGAATATTTTTCACAAGTTTATTATTTATTACCACTGTAATTTGTTTATTTGGATTGGTGGATGTTAGAAAAGGGACAAGAAGGATTTGCTCAAGATTGAGTTTAATTTTTTTTAAAGAATAGCAATTATTTTAAACATATTTTATTGTATCTTATAGCAATATCAGTACAATTCTTAAACATCCTTGACTGAAAAATTAAGTTCCAGTGCATTTGACAATATGTACATTATAGCATAATGAATAGTTAATGCATGCTCAAAATCTAAACTACTGTTTGTAAACCACCTTAAGGATAACCCTAAGAAAACTGCAGAAAGTGAACGTGGAGATTTTTATGTCACTGGAGACAGAGGGACTATGGACCAAGATGGATATTTTCAGTTTATTGGAAGAGATGATGACATCATCATTTCTTCAGGGTCAGTCTGCACACTTCTCTCTAAATCTGCCATTATATCGTCTTACATGTCGTGTTGCTGGTGAGCTTCTGACATAATAATCCTGTGATGAATGTATTGGCCTTTATTGAATGTATTGGCCTGTTGAATGTATTGGCTTTTATTTATTAGCGTATCATAGGCCTGCAGTATCATCTTGGTGATATCAGTGGCATCTCTGTATCCATTTCCCCTGCAACATCTCATCTGTTTCAACGAAGAAGGAAGACTTCATTTGGCCAAGGAAGGATTTTTATCTAGTTCATTTTTGACTAAAATTGAAGGACATCTCAATTGGATTCAAAGAGCATTTGAAACATAACATAATGAAATAATGAATTAACATAATGAAATGAAACAAATTTGATATTACATGATGGGATATCATAATGTGGCACCAGCTGCTAATGCAGACTCCAGCTGTCAGTGGAATGGAGCTCCAGTTTAGGAGCCCCAAGGAAAGGGGAGAGATGGAGAGGAATCCACAGCCCCAGCCGTCCTCTACCACATGACCACTATGAAATGCTCCTACTTTTTAACACAACTGGCTTCCCTATTTTGGCCAAAGTTTCTATAGTTGGTTGTTAATTTGTGCTGATTTGGAGGTTTTTTCCTTCAATAGTACAGTTAAAAAACATTTAGTACTTGTTTTTCACCTAAAAAAAGCCAAATCCCATTTTATTTTTCCTTACTAGGTATCGCATTGGGCCGTTTGAAGTAGAGAGTGCCCTGATTGAGCACCCAGCTGTGGTAGAAACAGCTGTTGTCAGCAGCCCAGATCCCCTCAGAGGAGAGGTAATGATGCTGAGTGGTGGAGCAGGAAAGCAATGTGTTTGTCTAAACATATGACAATATAAAGACATTTCTACAGAATAATGTACAGCTCTAAGGCAGTCATGTCATCTTAGAATCAAAGAATCCTTTAGATCGGAAAAGACCTCTAAGATCATTGAGCCCAACCCAGCACTGCCACATACACCACTAAACCATGACCTTAAGCACCTCCTTTACTTGTGTCATGCATAATCCTACTTGGGGTGACAAGCAAAATCCCTTCCCATTTACATGCCTTTGCTCTTCTGAGTTTCTTTCGATCCCAAGAAGGTCTCCTCTGTGGAGAATATTACAGGGATGTTTACTTTCCCCTTGTTCTTAAGCATTTGTTTATACACTGAAATTGTCATTTATGACTGTCCTGGTGTAGCCAAAGTTATACTGTAACTGCCCTGGCATTAGACTTGGGCTACAGGGGTGGTGAAAACACAGTCCTGTACTGGGATAGTAGGGCTTACTGTCCTCAGTGTGAACTTCAGAAAGAAATTGTCCCTTAGCTTCAGGGAGAACTCGACAGAGACACCTTTTATTGCCCCTTCCTCTTGCTGCTGAGAGGAAACAGCAAAGGCTTTTGTTTTGTAAGAAGGGCAGGAAAGCTGTGCTTTCAACGTGCCCTTCTGCACATGCACGTGCAGAAGCTGGGCACAACTACTTCTTACATTGTGCTGGTTTCCCTGTTCCTCCCTTTTGAATGACATGACTCTGAGCAGCACTGCTCACTGGTAACCGGTATATCAGCTCTTGAAAATGGACCATGCCAGACCACTTTTGTTAATCTTATCTTACAGGTTGTGAAAGCATTTGTGGTTCTGTCCCCAGCCTTTTCATCCAGTGACCTGAAGAGCTTAACCCGGGACTTGCAGGACCATGTCAAGAAAACCACTGCTCCATATAAATACCCCAGAAAGGTAAACGCTTCTGAGGAGAAACTTTAAACCAGAACACCCTTCCGTAAGTCTCAGGAGAATTACTATTTAGATTTTCACAATTCGCGTGAAAGAGACAGCAGTAAAGACCACTGGCTGCAGAACATCTTTCCTAAATAATATTAGTTCACATTGGTTTTCATGCATTTGAGTAAAGTGTTTGTTTAAGTATCTCAAAAATTTCTAGGCTTTGTACATCCTTAGTTAGAGCTGCATTTTTTAGGTCAGACCCACAGTCATAATTCTCCGTTTTGTATTTAACCTTCAACCAAGCACTCACTGGTGCCTTTAAGGGAGCACACAACTTAATCTGAATAAGCTTTTATCTACTCCTCCTCACAGTTAATAAATAAGAGGCAAAGGAGTGGTTTCACAAGAGGCACAATGTCCTGCCTTGATTTGGCTTGGACATGATCCTTTAGGCAGGCAGCTCTTACTGACAGGAGTCCTCTCAGTTTTCCACGTATGCTGAGAGCTGGTCTTGGAAAACCAGCTTCCTAGAATATGCTACATTGTTTTCTTTCTTTATTTTATTTAGGTGGAATTTGTCCAAGAGCTGCCAAAGACAGTGACTGGGAAGATCAAGAGGAATGAATTGAGAGACAAAGAGTGGGGACGGATGTAGCATTGTTACGAATTTAACAAAACTTATTTCATTCCATTATCACTATATAAATTTCGCTAATATAACTGCCCTCATTTTGATTGCTTTTTATTAGATGCCTGAGCATCAAAAACTACAGATAACACCAAGATGTGATACTTATGCTTGCTTGCAAAGTTTCTAATGTCAGTACTTGACTGGATTGTATTATTCTGGCTGAAAAATAAATTTTTCAATAGACCATTTCAATAAGCCTTTCGCTTTGAAACCTCCTCTCCATCCCTCTTACAGCCCAGCTTCTTTGGATGTTATTCTCAAGAGACAGTACAAAAGGTGATACCTGCATCAGAAAAGGCATTCTGTATCAAATATATTTTGATGCATTATTGACAATCTGACCCCATGCTAACTCCATAAGTAAACAGAGCTGATCATAGGCCTATCCTGGTAGGATCTGATGTTGTCTTCTTCTGTTGAAACTACACATGAACATATATTAGATACCACTGGGATTATGCACAGGGAAATGAAATGTTCCTTCACCTAATCAAGTTGTGTCTGTGAACATAAATTCATCTTAATTATTTTAATCAAATGAATCAGATTTTACCAATTCAATACCGTTATAAAATACTGAATTTTGAGTGACATTCTGAACGATTAGTTGAACAGAGAAGGATAATGCTTGGATGTTACAACAACAGAGGGTTTGAATACAACAGCATGTTTGAAAGCCTCAGCTGGCAACGATCAATATCCTGTCAAGTTCCTCAGCAGAGTTGTCCCTGTGTGCACTGGTCACAGATTACCAGGCTGAAAGGGTACAGCAGGTCTGGGGGAATTTCAGCATGAGTTTCACATCTCATTGCTGCTGGCAGTGGGCTGTGCAGAGGTGACACAGTGCTACAGCTTTTCCAAGTGAGGCAGGAATCAGACACCACCTGCAGAGTATCTAGAGTGGTTGAAAAGAACCCCAGGGCATTCACGTTCAGAGTTAAACATGAATAGTTCATCAGGAATAGGTGGAAAAGCCCCCCCTGGCTAAGCAGTGATGCACCAGCTCCCACCAAAGGCCTTCAAAAAACACTTCACTGCCTTTGGCTTATCTCACTTTCTGCACAGGGTTCCAATAACCATGAGGTATAGTTTTAAATTTTCCTTCCCTTTCCCTGCATTACATGTTTGTTCTGAGGCATTAATTTTTTTCTCCTTGATTCAATCAGGACAGAGGAAAAACACGTTTGATATTTTAAATGTAATCCCACTTTTGGAGCAGAATAACAAGAAATAGGATTAGATTTTTAAGTGCGATCATAAAAAATGTAATCTGTTCACAATATCAGAATCTGTTTCTTTTTAAGCACATTCAGATTTCAAATGTGAGTACTTTTTCGAAAAGTAATCCACTTTGAAGTGAAGTAATCAGATTTTTCATGTAATCCATTTATTATTTGTAAGTAATACGTTTTAAACATAATCTAATTATGATCTTGGGAAATAATTGGTTTTAACGCAATTTTAAAAATATAATTCTGGGACAGATTCTTGGGGTTTGGTGTTGGTCTGTATTGGGCTTTAAACAGATCTGGCTCGATTGTCCTTGGTCTAGTGGTGCAAATGGCTGATTTCAGCAGGGAAGGGCTCGCTCAGGAGGTTTCCCCTCTTCTGCAGTCACAGACTGCTCAGGCTGCACATTGGTCCCTCAGACTTGCCAACATGTTACTGCAGGTTTGTAATGATACAAAACCTGAACCTGACCAGGAAGAAAAGGAAGAAACAAACAGATGAATCAAAACATTTCTATTTGCTGTGTGGGCAGCAGCCCTGGCTCTGCCGCACTGCCCAGGGTTTAAAGCGACCAAATAAAGCCTCTTAGTTGGTCCATTGGAAGTCCAGGCTGGGCTCAAATTCAGTGGTGTGTGCTCGTCCTGCACTAGTGATTTGAGGAATTACTGAGTCAAGCAACTGATATTCTCTGTTTCTTTAAAACAGAACTCATTCTTTTTGCTGGGCACTGGGACTGATGCGCTGCCTGCCCACTTAATCCTCAAAAGAGCCCATAGCTTTCAAATTTGCAGGCTTGCCACAGAAATGGAACACAGCTTGGAATGAAACTGTGTCAAACTGCTAAGTATTGTTCTTTCTGTTCACAGATGAGTTGGGGCTTGTTCAACAACTACCAAAGATGATCTCTGGGAACATTCAAAGGAAGAAACTAAGGAACAAGGAGTGGGGAAGAGCTTAGCTTAGCTGCTGAGCTCCTGACCAGAACATGCTCATCCTGGACTTTTGTATCTTCTAGCATCCTGTTCCCTGTCAGTCTTATGAGGTGCTGAACAACCTTCTGAATAAAGGTAGAAGATACCAATTTTTGTTCTGATGCTTTGGGATGTTTCTAGAGCAATATATTCTTTATAATTTTAAATGTACACGAGAGAAATGGTTTTGAAAAGAATGATAGAAGAGGGGAAATCAGACTGGCCTTTATTTTTGTAACTGCAGTGCTATTATTGAAAGCCACCCTTAAACTCTGAAATGGATATTGCTTTGCTTTCCAGCTACAAAGCATGTTATTGTCTGAAGTCAAAAACAGAGAGAAAACAAATGCACAAAATGCTGTGTCTGTGTAGATAACATTAATCTAAATGGATCTGAGCTTGGACTACTGAAACCAGAGAATAGTTGAGACTTTATTTCTTTAGGAGCAGAATTAGAACTCAAATGAAAAATAAACCCCACTCTTGGGAGTACTTGCATGCTGGGAGTGATACATTTTTTTTAAAGGAAAATATAAAATTTTAATATGTGACTAATATTATTTTGTGAGAATGTTTTTTAACCATTGTTGATGATCAGACTTCTAGCTCTATGTTGTGTAGTTTCAAGGTGAAATATAATCAAGGATTTCCTGGACTGAGTAGTCAGTTCAGACTGTGAGATATTTCCATAACAGTCAAGCAGGTATGTGGGTTTGGGTGCAGCAGAGGTTTAGATCATCCCTGTTAGGGCACATCTCACATTTCTTGTTACCTCTCTCTAGCACTTGCACTTCACACAGTGCTGCTACAGCACTTGATTCAGAAGATATAAGTAGTAGTTGACCTCTCTGACTAAGGCTGTGTTTACTAGGAGCACAAAAACACCAGTGAACCAAAAAAAAAAAAAGGCACAGGGTTATTCATCTTCAGTTTTCCTGGTTCTGCTGTAAACCCATGTGTACTACCCATAAACACATCTGCTGTTGTACCAGAGCCTGGGAAAACCACAAAAGTGCTGTGTAGCAAAGCTGTTGATGACCTTTCAGGACAACAATTAACTGGCTAACAAACACGAGTCCCAGGAGAGGCTGTGCCAGGAGGGTTCTGCAGGTGGATCTCTCCTCTTTCACACCCTTAAGCTCTGAAATGGATATTGCTTTGCTTTCCAGCTATGAAGCACATTATTGTCTGAGGTCAAAAAACAGAGAGAAAACAAATGCACAAAATGCTGTGTCTGTGTAGATAACATTAATCTAAATGGATCTGAGCTTGGACTACTGAAACCAGAGAATAGTTGAGACTTTATTTCTTTAGGAGCAGAATTAAACCTCAAACAAAAATAAACCCCACTGTAGGGCTGTATTTGCATGCTGAAAGTATTACATTTTTTCAAGGAAATTGTAAAATTTGAAACTGCCTGAAAGAAGGTGACATGCCAGAGAGACACAGAAGACAGGGAAAGAGAGGTTGTACTTTGATGTACAACAGATGCCAGGTTGGACAGCTTAGTTCTGAGTAATTTCAGAGCTTACATTCCATTTGCAAAAGTGACTTCAAAACTTTCAGATACTTCTAACATACTGTAATTCAGCAGCTTTCCTAAAACATTGGCCATGAATTGATGCCTGCAGAGATCCCACACATGGGTTCTAACAGCCTGGTTCTGCCTCTCCATCGTCCATTACTTCCCCCACTGCTATCTGTGCTTGCTGTTTCTAGCAGCACCTCTGACTGTTTCCTAACTTTGATCCTTCATTATACCCTTTATTGCCTCTGTACAGAATCACAGAATCATTTTGGTTGGAAAAGAACTTTCAGGTCATACAGTCCAACTATAACCCTAACACTGCCAAATCCACAACTAAACCATGCTGCCTTCCAGAGCATGGATTTTGTGTCTCATCCCTTTGTCTCCCAGTTCCAGAGCAATGACTTTGTAGTTTGAGTTCTTATTGTCCTCCACAGAGCTGATGGCCCGTATCAGAACCGCACATACTTGCCCCATAGAAGTGTCCATCAGATATTACAGGTGATATTTATTGGCACCAAGCTTGTGAAAATCTTCATATCTTTATCATACCAATTCTCATATTGTGTTTAACTCTAGAATCTGAAAATAAAGCCTCACTGTTATCATTTCCAAAGTCACTGGTGCCACAGATTAGAGTTATGTATTAATGTATGGTGGATTATCCATTCTCCAAAGGCAGTGAACCAGAAATGCAGTCACCTATACTCAGTGATCTTTCCATCTGCCCTAAACTTTCTCAGCAATTGTGCATTTCTTTTGGAAGCTAGTTGCAGAAATGAAATCTGTGCTCTTGGGGGAAGTAATCCCCACTATGGAATGTGATGTGTGATACTAATGAGAAGCTACAGTTGCTCACATAACTGGAGGCAGCCAGGAGGAGAGAATACTTGCCAATTAAGTACTAGGCAAGGTACATGAGGAGGAGTTGTAAGAAGTCTCACCTGATCACAAATAACATCTCCAGGTAAGCACAACTTATTTAAACACCCTGATAAATAAGTTTTTGCTTAGTAGCTGTTCAAATACTTAGTCTTCTGAAAAATTGAAGATGCCATCTGCTAATGTAAAAAAAAACAACAAGCAAACAAACTATAATGCTGTGTTTTATTCCTCTTCACAAGAGTCTTGCTTTTATGAAGAAGGGTGAAGTATCAGAGAGCACTTATACTGTGCTGGTTTTTATCAAGAAGACTGAAGTAGCTTCTTTCTGCAAGGGAGTTACTGTCTTCAAAAACCCCTGCATACCTGCTTTCATGCCATGAAGATTTTACTTGAATTTCAAGTGTTGCGGTCCCCGTGGAGCATCCAGACACTCCAGAGGTTATTCCACCAGCATCACAGGACTTTTGCACCTTTGAATTTCTCATATTATGAAGCTATCAGTCGCTGTGAAAAGGAAGTACCTGAGTACTTCGATTTTGCAAGTGACGTGCTGGACAAGTGTCTCAAATAGAAAAAGTAGCATTTCTGACCCTGTAGATTCAGTATTTTTAGTAAAACTGTGCTCCAGTCCCCAAAGACAAGTCTAAAAGCATCACTGGCTTCAGTGGGACCAGAATTTCCTCCTTGATTTCTGTTCTAACATGATCTTAACATTGCAGAGAAAGGAGAGGCAATTTGCCTTTGCCTCAGAGGGGACCAGGTGCTTTGTCTCTGTGACTCTAATTCAGCAGTGCCAGGTTCATGAAAGCCTTGAAGTAATTTATTGGAATTGCAAATCAAGTAGATATACACACCAACTTATATGTGCCTTGGAAAAGGGCTCTTTTAACCAAAACATGCCTTAATATCCCTGCCCTAGAATACACAGTACTATCAGATTCCACTGACTGGAGCATCCCAAAACTTCTGCAAGGAACTACAGGAGACTCAGAAGTAACCAGAATGTTATTTGCCCTTGCACTGTGTATAGGAATGAAAGGGACCATCAAACCCAGCTCTGTGGTGGATAAATGGAAAAGGAGATGAAATTAAATGGAGCTTTGAAGAGCTGGGCTTCCTGTCCCAAAAAGTGGCCAATGTGCTCTCTGGACCCTGCAGTCTGCAAAGGGGAGACCGGGTTTTAGTGATTCTACCCCGAATCCCAGAGTGGTGGCTGCTGAACGTGGCTTGTATGAGAATAGGTGAATTGTATCATTCCTAATGGTCTGTAGATTGTTTGTTACCTTCTGTGCCAAAAGTTGGCTAACAACTCATTTAACAGTTAGATTCCTTATTTGACTTCCTCCCTTGTACATTTGACAATCAAAGGGGTGACTGGGGTAATCTCTTATGACAGGTGGAATTACCTTCATCATTTTTCTTTCACTTTCTGTGGCTTGTGTCGTGTTCAATCAATTTGGTTGTGTTAAATCAGTTCAACTTCAACAGACTTCAGTTAAAGCTGATAGTGTTTACTGCCCCAAAGTTAATACTTTGTACTTCAATTGTGCCTGTAGTAAAGGACCTCATAGAAACAGAAGCTATTTTGTACTTCATCTCTGCACATCTGTATTCAAGTTCAGATGTGTGGGACCTGTTTTAACATTTTCTCATTTCTGGATTGAATAGTGCTGCTATTCAACAAATCAGGAGAAGCTGTGAAGGGACAAGGACTAAAATGGAAAAATACTTAGTGAATTTCCCATTTTATTGCACTTTCAGGTGTTATCATCATCCCAAGGATAACACAACCAACAGCACAAGACATTTGCTATCGACTGCTGGCTTCGAAGGCCAAGTGTGTTATTACAACTGATGCTCTTGCTCCTGCAGTGGACTCAGTTGCATCCAAGTGCCAGTTTCAGAAAACAAAGCTAATTGTATCTGAAAGCACCAGGGCTGAGTGGCTGAACTTTAGTGATTTGCTCAAGTAAGTGCCTTCTACCTTAACTCTGTTATAGTTACCTCTGCTGCAAAATTTCTCATGTTGTTTAAACACTGTTGTGTACTTGTATCTCATTAATGAACTAGATGTCTTTGAGGGGGTAGAAAAGAAGGCAATTTAGTCTCTATTCTATATGGAAAAGGAATATTTGAGAATAGTCAAACTTCTAATTAAAAAATAAGTAGTCTTATGATGTCTAAGTTTGTTATATAAGATTAAGAAACAATGCAGAAAAGTGGATAGGAATGCCTCTTTTATTGATAGCTGGGGCCTATTTACCATTTAAAAGACAAAGAGAAATATTCTATACAAATTATTCCATACATATTCCTAAAACTTGATGATAATGAGGCTAATGTGAATAGCTTTTCACTATGAAAGGCTAAAAAGGGCAATGCAAAATGAACCTAATGTCTGTAGGAATCCACCTGCCTCGCTGCTTAGCAGTTGGACTCAGTGATCCTTGTGAGTCCCTTCCAACTCAGAATATTCTGTGATTCTGTGACTGCTGAAAAGCAGCTACTGAAATGGCACCCAACAGACAGCTCTTCACTGCAGTGTGTGGGACTGTGAAAGGGGTAGTGGGGCAGGGAAGCAAATACCTGCAGCCATCTCCTCAAGGCCCCTAGGTGTGATTTTACCAGCTGATGTTTTGTTGAAAGCATCCGCGTAGATAAAAAGCATCTGTGTTCTTTCAAGGTGGGATTCAAGCTCTCCAGTCTCTTTAAGAGCTTTATAAGATGTTCTCACAACCACAGGTGTCTGAACAAGCATTACTGTGCAGGGCACTGTACAGTCCCACTGTATTTCCACCTGCTCCTTCAGTCAACTGCCTTACATCAGTGTCTCCAAAGTGGAAGACAGAGGAAGCAGTAACACTGCATTCTCAAACCTCCTAGAGCTACCAAAACATTGTCAGTTTGATGAATCTTCTTTCATGCTGGGCTCAGTTCCATGGCAGAGGGTAAAACTGATTTGATGAAACCTCAGTATGGTCTGGAGCTGAGTCAGTCCTGCAGAGGCTGTCGCCGGCGGTCGGGCAGGTGGGGCTGGCTGGGTTCCCCACATGGCAGCAAAGTGCTGGCTGGCTCCAGGGCTGCTCAGCTGTCAGGCTCCCAGTCTTCCCAGATTTCTGTCCTGCCATCCTGCCTGGCTTGTGGTCTCCACAGACCACTGTCGGTCTGTCTGCCTGGCTGATTGCCCTGACTTCCCAGCTCCCCATGTCCTCAGATGCCTCTGCTGACTGCTGAGCTGGCCAGAGGCTGTGGGGCTCTGGAGTGGGAGCTCCTGGGCAGCACCTCTGCCTGCCAGCCAGCACCAGCACACAGCTGGCCTGCGGAGAAAGACTTCCCACACATAACCTTGCAGGAATGGGCAATGTTTGCATGTCAAGCAAAACCTCTGCAAATATCAGTCCTGGCAGAGATAACAAAACAGTTTCTCATCCGACCAAGAGGTAAGAAATATATCCCTGTCATGTGCCAGACAACCAAGAGCTCGAGCTTCCCCACACTCCTCAAACATGCAAAGATAATTAACTACTAGGTCCCTCTACCAACATAAATGATGGGTCCTCCCTCAGCTAAACCCATTAAGGTTGGAGATACCCTTTCTGGAGGGGACTTGGGTCAAACACAAGACACTAGGCCTTTTGGTCCTCGTTAAGGAAGCCAAATAAAAGAGAGCCAGTTGGCATTTTTACTTGGGAGAAAGTGGACATGGAATATAGTTAGAGGGCAAAATCAGCAGCCCTTTAATACGAAACTAGCAGTGCAAGAGCAAGGGGATCTAATTTCTTATACCTTATAGCTCACTATACAGTCCTGCATATATTGGGCACAAGGGATCCAAGTTAAGGATGCTGAATAACAACAGCCACTGTTTCACATAACCATTCTTTTTTTATTTAAGGGCTGCCCCTGCTGTCCATAACTGCGTGAAGACTAAAAGTCATGACCCAATGGTAATCTATTTTACCAGTGGCACCACAGGCTCTCCCAAAATGGTTGAACATTCCTATGGAAGCTTTGGTCTGGGGTTTTTTCTCTGTGGAAGGTAAAGTATTCATCTAATTATGCCTTTGCAACACTGAAATGTGAAGCAAACAGAAGAACTTTTGTATGTGGTAAAATTATGATAGATTATGAGGCTCCCATAATCTTGTATGTGTCATTTCTTTTGGTTTCCTCAGCTGAATTGTACCCAGAAGGCAAGGATCTTGTTCAATACAGTATATGGCTCCATTTTAGAAACTACTTGCCTGTTTATGCAGATTAGATATTGAGTTGGGATACCATTTGATTTTCTTTATCTTTGCCATCAGTATAAAGGTTAGGCAGAAGGCATTTATTTGAGCTCTCGAGTTTCAGATCAAATTTACCATGCCTTTCTAAAGAAAAAATAAAACACCAAACAACAAAACACCCTCACAATTTTTAATTTCCATTTGCAGACTTCTTTATATTGGCCACCTTTGTCTTCAATAGGTACTGGATGAATGTGACTCCCTCAGACATCATGTGGAACATGTCAGACACTGCTTGGGTAAAGGCAGCTATTGGGAGCATTTTTGGTCCATGGTTCCAGGGCACGTGTTTGATGCCATGCCACAGTTTGATCCAAAAGGAATCTTAAATGTAAGAACACCATGCTCACAATGAACAGTTACTCATATTTCATGTTGTTTTCCAGGCAGGCCACAAAACTAAGCCTGTTAGGTTTATGGGATTAGCTGTTTTAAGATGGCATAACCACAGGGTAATTGCTCTTTGAATAGGAATATAATACAGGAAGGATTTTGCAGCATGATTCTTTTGGGCACAGGATATTATCAGCAGCTTCCAATCAGTAGGAGTTACTGGTGTTACTTAGACCTCTCCCCTACTGTATTTCACTACTGAAATGATAAATGAGCTGAATTACATATAAATTAATATTTTAATTACACAGCTGTGACTCTTAGAAAGACAAGTCAGTACTGGAAAACACCGAAGCTGTGAGAATGGCTTGTTCTTAAAGGAAATTATTTTCAAGCTTCTCGAGCCAATCTGAGTTTTAATCTAGCACAAGGTTACGAGTACACCTTTAGGGCCAGGGTTTCATACCAAGGGATAGTCCTTGTGCTTCAAGTCAGCATTAGGACAAATTAGGTACACCAGTGATTCCACAGTCAATCACCTCTTCAGCTGGTGTTTGGGCATGATAATATCTTTCCTCAACCCTGAGACCGACAGCAATTATTTTGCTTTTCATGTAAGTGAGATTATAATCACGTTTTACAGTTTGTGCCCTAGTATGGAGTAGAACAGCTTGCAGCAATTTTTTTCCCAAAAACAATATTGTTTAACTCTCTTCTCCTTTTTTCTTTAATTTGGCAGACCTTGTACAGATACCCAGTGACCACTCTGTGCAGTGCCCCAACTGTCTACCGCATGCTGGTACAGCACGACCTCAGCAGGTACCATGTGTCTGTTCAAACTGTTGCCTGGCTCTTGAACAGTTGATTTCAATGGGCCCTCATAGCCACATAAACTCCCAGAGTGGTGAAGATTCTGTGTTATAGGCAGGGGCTGTGAATAGGCAGTCTTTGTCTTAGCACTGCGGAGAGAAGTGAGGAAACCCACCCCTCAGGCACTTCCAACTGCCCCGAGGTGTTACAGACAGCAAATACAGAAGTCAATACAGAAGTCAGCCCTTGGAAGTACATGTGTGGCTGCACTGCCGTCAATCTTGTGGTTCTTTGCAGCTCACCTTTGGCAGCCCCTTTCCAGGCCCACTCCAACAGGAGACTTGCTCTAACCCCAACCCCACCTCTTAAATTGAGAGTTTGGTGTGTCCAGAAGTCATGGGGTTGGCCATACAGACATCAGGGAGGGCAGAATTTGTCCCTTTCTGTCCTCTGCTCCTCAGCAATGTCCTCTGTCTGTGAAGGTATGCATTCAAGACGCTGAGGCACTGTCTGACTGGAGGGGAACCACTGAACCCAGAAGTGATGGCACAGTGGAAACGCCAAACAGGACTGACCATCTATGAAGGCTATGGCCAAACCGAAATTGTATGTTCAGATGTTTTGTAAAGGGTTACAACTTGGCTGTCACTTAGGGAGCTTTGATATCTCATTCCTCTTGGTAAATAGGGAACTTGGCCATATATATATTTGACTAAAAAGAAAGATGCCACATATTAAAATCTGTGGCATTGCTACATGGTGTATTGTTTTGCTTGGAATAGCGGCTTGGTCATGATACTGCTTCTAAAGACTACTTACGTTGTAAAATATCTTGAGCTATTTGTCCAAGACTCTCAGTGAAGTTCACAAATGTTTTGGCTTGCACAGATGGAAGATTTAGATCTTGTGCTCACTCGACAGTAGTACATGAATAGGAATAGGGATGTCACTGCTCAGGGATGACAGTGGAAATTACCTGGACTGGTTGTTTGTCTTTTCCAACAGGGAATCATATGTGCAAATATGAAAGGAATGAAAATTAAGCCAGGTTCCTTGGGGAAGGCAACTCCCCCCAACAATGTTCAGGTATGGGTTCCCTTTTCTGTGTGTTGTTGATTTCACAGAAGTTAAAACACAAGAGTGCAACTTGCTGCCCAAGTTTCAGTACCACACAGTGGTAACTCAGGGCAGGCTGACTTTTTTCTGCTGAGCTGTTGGTTGCTCGTTAGTTTTAGAACACCAACATCAGGCACCAATAAACACTCACAGTTGGCTTTCCTATCTGGTCTCAAATGGTTCTTTCCTTTGTGTGACCTACACATTGCTGATTTTAATCCACACACACAAAGCTTTAAAGTTTAAAGAAAACACCAATGGAGGTAAGAAAGCAGAATTTTAATAAATGGGTGGTAAGGGAGACAGGACTAGGGAAAAAAAGTCATCTTCATTTTCCAAATTCTAAAACAATTTTGAGAGAAGAGGAAAATATAAATTATGAGAGACTTGAACACATCCTTTTCATTAAACCAAAACAAGCAACAAGTGATGTTCTTCAAGATGAGTCTTTTCCCATTAGCAACGCACAGGCTTTTATGCTAGAAATGAAATACTAAAGCTAGACAGTTGTACAGGAAGTATCTTCAAAACCCTACTGGAAAGCAAGTTATAGCTGCACTGGTTTTGGTTGGTTTTTAAAAGTCACTGGTATATTTAAACAGCTGCTGTAACAGACAACCGAAAGACTCACTAACATTACTTTCAATCTGGAACAAAATTATTACTGTAATGCCAAAACTGTACCAAAAATTAAAATTTAATTCCCCATATGTAGTATAGTAAAATGGAGAGCTTCTTTCCTAAGAAGTTTCCAAGCAGTATTTAAATTCAATTTTTAGACCTAAGAAAAGAATAAAAACAAAAAAAAACTTCGTAAAATCCCCCAAGGATTAATTCTTTGGAAAGAGCAGCAAAAGGCTATTTGCAGCAAATTACTCAAAAGGATTCTGTTCAGTGACTACAGCATTTTCTATAAACCAGTAACTGCTGCATACACAGCTAATGTAAACACACATGTAGTTTTTGATAAAACCATCTGCAATGCCTGCACTGTACTCTCTACTGCTGTAGAACAGTCCAATCTATCACTCTAAATCATCTCATAATATTCAAGTATTTTGATCATAGCAGTTCTTTCCATTCATTTCAAGACAGCATATCCTTGTAGAGCTGTGAAAATATATATATATGTATAAAACCCTCCATCATACAGGAAATTATCAGGTTTACCTAATTCTGTTGTTCACACAGAAAAATGTTACTGAGTTCTGCAGTTACACAGTTGTCAGATCACTTCCTTCAAAACCCTCTGCAATCAACTGTCTCTTTTCCAGATCTCTCAGTTCTGTCAATAATTCCTCAGAGAGCTGGTTCTGTGCTGCCTTTGGTTTCTGTAGCCATCAGATATAACAAAGGAGAGTCCGTCCATGTCAGGATGGCCACATCTACGTATACATGCACACACTCCTGCTTTTTGTGCCAGGTAAAGGAAATGCAGAACAAAGCTGAAGGACAGCCACCTTCACCAGAAAGGTGATGCCCTCTTGAGCACCCTTACATCTGCTGCAGTATCAGTTCCACCTGAAATTCTTACACATGTGGATTTAAAAAGAGGATTTCAAAACAAAACCCACTCTCCTCATTAAAACACCCTTTCAGAACTCTAGGGCAACTTCTTTTATATGTTTGGATTATGTTTACTTTTCCCTTCTATCGCACTTTTTACACTGTAAGTGCATCATTCCCCCTTGGGCTCAGCTTCTATTTCACCTTGATTCTTGTTCTCTTGTTTTACTTCTTTTGAGCTCTTCTCCTCCTCAGTTTCTGGTTTTACTACCTTTGAGTTCTGTTCTTCTGTCAGACTTGACGGGTTTTGTTGTGTGTCTTCCTTGTTGTTCTTCACCACCTCCTGTAGATTGTATTTTCTGAACAGAACATAGTCTCTCACCACACTCAAGCAACAGACCGTTTTTATTATTTCTACCACAATTGTGTATTCTGGATTATTAAGATCGACTTTGTTTTCTGGATTGAGGCTGCCCACAATTCCTGTAAAAGAAGATGCAGTTTAGAAGATGCTGGGAAAAGCATTTCAGAGCATAAGCACACCTTTATGAAAGGATAAAAGTTAAGACAGAGAAGGCAAGATCCTCCTCAGTTTTAGCTATTTACTCATTTTTGTAATTGCTTAAAATAGCAGAAAAGAGCAGCACTCTCAGAATATACCACCAGTAAGACTGAAGTAACAGAAAAACTATCCCACTACAATTACCAAGAAACCAAATACTCAAGTAAGGTGAAGCTATTCTATGAGTCAAAAATTCAGTGGAAATTATTTCAATATAGCAGCCAGAGAAAAAGCTTGAGAACAGTTATTTCAAAGCACATGTCACCGACACTGCAAATTACAGTGTTCTCTCTTTCACTTGTTGTCTCTTAAGACATCAACATCAACAAGCAATACTGATGTCAAGCTTTTTTAAGTGTTAGAGAAGCTTTTATAATTCAACACACAGGCTTTAAGCAACAAACATGTGTGGCCATTAGGATCACTCTGTCAACAGTCTGACCTATGCTGTGCATGCAGCTGTGGGTTATATATACACTTTTTCTGTTTCGTGTGAAATCCATACATACCTGCCAGTTCCTTAATTACTTCTTCCCTACTCATATGACTGTTATTACGAGCTTTGTAAACAATCTGAAAAGTGCCTTTATTAGGGGCTTTAAACCAAGGCTCAAAAAACGTTTCTGTGTACTTTTTCATATCCTCCATGAAAGCCTTGCAAGTTCCAGAAATGGGCAGCATGCGCAGAATGACTCTTGTTTTCTTCTTTTTAGTGGTATGCATATCCTTTAATATATGGTGCACCAGGTTCTCAGGTTCTACAAGAAAAAGAGTCAGCTATGAGAAACAAATAGAAGGCATTATCTCCCTCCTTCCCCCTCTAAATAATAAGCTGGGGAAATGCACACTTGGCTTCATTGCCATCAGCCTCAAATCCTTTTTATGTGAAGAGCTGATTTACTATACCGAAACTGGATAATCAGAGCTTATTTTGTGAAAGCACATTACTCTACCTTTAGCTTCTCCATTAATGACAAAACTCACTGGCACAGCGAAAGGGAAGGGGAAACACTGTATTTTTTTGATATACACGTGTTTCTTGGAAGCCAGGCTCTGTGGCCTATCACCAGTGGTGTTCAGAGCAGTTTGCATTACTCAGCATCGGTTGATGTCCCACCTATGCCCTGGGTTCTGATGAAGACCACGTTGTTGGCACCGCTCTCCACCGACTGGAACCGCCGCAGCTTTTGCTCCGTCGAGGCACGGATCTGGCCAACCTCCTTCTTCAGGGCCGCCTCAACGTCGTCCTCATCCTCCTCCCTGTCGCTTCCAGACAGCCTCTCCTCGTGATCTGAAAACTTCACACAGTCCGTCGGTGAGCACCGAGCCACAGCGCCCACAGACCACCAGGGGCCGGGGGGGATCGGGCACGGG
>VZRE01009800.1:33986-75509 GCA_013396775.1 Cephalopterus ornatus
CGCGGCCCCACCTGGCCAGGCTCTTGGTGGCCATGGCCGCCCTCAGCGCCCCGCCGCCATTTCAAACGCGCCGCGGGCCCGCCCCCATCGCGCGCTCGGCGCTCGGCTGCTCCGGCCGGGAGCGCGGGGCCGGCGGGATCCGAGTGCCCCCCTCGGGCCGGCGAGCAGCGGAGCCGTGAGGGCACCGGGACCGCGGGCTCCGGCCCAGGCCATGGCGAAGGGGCTCTGCCTCAACGGGCGCAAGCGGCCCGCGGGGGCCGAGGGGGAGCGGGCGGCGCGGAAGAGGCAGAAGGCGGATGTCGGCGGCCCGGGCCCCGAGGGGAGAGCGGCGGGGGGGGGGGGGGGNGAGGTGAGAGCGGCGGGGGGAGCGCGGTGCGGGCCGCGTGTCCCTTACGGCCCCTTCCCGGGGGCTGCTGTGGCACACCGTGGGGCGCAGAGAATTCGTATTTCACCAGCAGTGCACCCGCAGAGTCGGCTACAGGCGGTGCCTGCGGGTAACACCACAGAATGCCCTGAGTTGGAAGGGATGCACAAGGGTCATTGAGTCCAGCTCGTGACCCTGCACAGGGCACCCCAACAATCCCATCACGCGCCTGAGCCTTGTCCGAATCCTTCTGACCTATGGCAGGTTTGATGCTGTGACTAGTGCCCTGGGGAGGCTGTTAATGGCTTGGTTTCTGCTCCAAGGAATGTGGAAACGAAGTCATTTGGAGCGTTCAGCGTTACATTCAAGGAATTTTGTTTAAAAAGTAGATACGTCCTCCAGTATAATCTCCTAAACAAAGCAGATGTTGGAAGGAGCGCTGTGTCTGCTCAGCACAGGCCCCCCTGAAGGGTGCAGAGCACTCTCCACCTCACCCAGGGCACCCTGGCTCAGTGTGGGACAGGAGTCGCTGTGTCCGACCTGTGAGATCGGCTCCGTTTGTACCCAATTGGAGACTGAAATTCCTATGGTTGGCAGTACCCTCTACCCGGTGAATCAAAACTTCGGCTCTTTGTCTGTTGTTTGGGGTTTTTTTTGCAAAGCTCTAATTAGGCCATGTTGAAAACAACAGTGTCACTACTTACTTGTCTAACTTAGCACGAGAGATGAGGCACCAGCCTGTGCTGTTATTGCCAGATGATTCTTAACCATTGGAACCTCTCTTTAACTTCCTTACCCAATGGCAAATGTCTTTTAAGAGCACACCAGCTCAGTCCCACGTGGGCAGGCTCTGGCCAAATTACTGAGCACAAGGCTTGTTAGTGTGCAGGGGAAAACACAACTTCTGGTGCTTGTTTATCCTTTAGGGTTTGATATTCTGTAGTGTTCTGAGGTCTTTTCCCCTCTGTATGCAACGATACCTTTTCATCACATATGAAAGGAGTATTTTTAAAATTTTTACAGGAGGAATTCTTTGCAACCAGCCATCTGGTCAGTGGAGGTCTCCGGAACCCTGCATTTCCTTGCTGACTAGCCTTTAGAAGAATTTGTGCATTCAGGCTTAAAGAACTGCTGTGTTGAACAGTGTGGCACAGTCCCCACCTCATCCACTCGGTGTTTGCTTTCTGCAGTTTCCTTGGATTTTACTGGAAGGTTTTTCCTGCAGGGGTCAGCAAACCCCTCTGCCAGAGCAGAGCACACACTGCAAATGGAGTAAATGGGTTTCAGAAAACCTCAGATGGAGTGGCCTCTTGTACCAATGTTCAGAGCTCTACAGCAGCAAGTGGGTGGAAGGGTTGAGAGAGTATAACATTGTGTTTGCAGATGAATTAAGTCTCCTTACTGCATACATCTGCTTACGTTAATCTTTATTAAAGAAATCTTTGACGTTAGAGTACGTGGATTACTGAAATGTTGACAGTGAATTTAATATTAAAGTGTGATCTGAAAGGAAATTTTTGCCCATACGAGTAGAAGAGTTATTTTAAATGTAGTTGATTGTGTTTAAATAGTTTTCCTTTATTTTCCATGAACTGGTGTGATTACATAAAACCTCTCTTTCCTGGCATTTC
Organism: Cephalopterus ornatus; assembly: GCA_013396775.1. Lineage (NCBI taxonomy): Eukaryota > Metazoa > Chordata > Aves > Passeriformes > Cotingidae > Cephalopterus > Cephalopterus ornatus. Next base: position 35,982 of record VZRE01009800.1, read on the forward strand.
CTTTTCCACAGGAAAAGTCGTGTCGCCTGTCAGCAGCTTTGCTTGGGGAGGACTGTGAAATCAGCCATGACCAGCTGTATGAGTTGTTGAAGTATGCAGCTTTGGGAAAATGCCACAATGCAGCACAGCCGAGGTACAAAACATCCACAGTCAGGAATCGGCCCTGTCTCTGTGCTCTCCTGTGTTGTGAAAACATTCCTCAGTATTGGCCACACTGAGCTTGAAACGCTCTCAGCACAGTTGCCACAATGGCAGCCTGGATTGTGCAGATACAGTTGTTCTTAGACTTGGCCAGAGACCAGAATTCCTCTTTTGACAAAAATCCCACCATTTCACAGTTTTGTTTCATGCAGTTATGAGAAACTGAACAACTGTTGTGGAACCGAAGAAGCTTCACATGCTGAGGAACAAAATACCATGTTAAAATATTAACGCAAATATTAATGTGTTTCATGTCAGATATAGTTGAAACAGGGTGTTCTAGAATGCTTTGGGAAAAACATTTTAATCATTTTTCCCTTTCTCAGGGCAACTTCTCAGCACTGGAAGGGAAAGGCTGAGGAGGGTCCTTGGATAACAAAAATATGGTGAAATGATTCTTAAAATGAAACTCAAAGCAAAAATTATCCCACTTTAGATTTTAATAATGAATAGAAAATTATTTTGTGAGTTTTTTTTATGCATTAATTCATTAGACTTCATCTCTACAGCCGAAGTTACTTATGTGTATTCACATTCTGATGCATATAAATGTCTTGAAATGGTATGCAGCAGAAGTGTGCTATAACTTGTTCTTTCTCTGTCTCCCATATTCTCTTGCTTCCAGGAATATGTGTCTTCTTGAGATAAGCTACAAAGCCTCTTCTCATTGAAGTCATTTGGCACTTTGCCACTCACTGACTTAAAAGCTGGGCTGGTTCCAAGTTTGTTTTTAGGAGTACTCGATAATTGTTTTGCTTTGATTTTTATTTTTTTTTTTTAATTTTTGCTATTTTCTAACTGCAGCTGGTGCCGTATTTATCACCAAAGCCACCTGGCTGGGGTTGTGGTGGTTGTTCTACACGAAATGAGCCAAGTCCATTTCTACAGATTCTATTTACAGTTCAGACACCTCAGAAAAGTGTTCCGGCATGTAAGTCCCCAAACTGCACTGCTGTCTTCTAAACTTCCAGCTCTGAAACCACATCCCAGGGATTACTGGCTGCAGTGGAATTACTGCCTTTCCCCAGGATGTGGCCATCTTTGACTCTCACAGCAAGCAAATGAGAGGATCTGTTTGCTGCAGTTGTCAGCTCAGAACAAAGGCCAGGGCTTTGATATTAGAAACAGGACTTCAAGCCTTATGTCTTTGAAGCCTTACCAGGTGAAACTTGTATTGATGTTTCAGTCCTCTGCCTGTTACATATCCTCACCTTCAGGGTGCCAATGAGATTAAAAAGATCTTGAATAATTCCTGTAACTTGGAGCTTACTCTGAGTAAGGAAACTCACAGTTGAGTTAATCCCTCTATTGGAAAATTTCAGTTTTATTATTTGCACTTTTATGTTAAGTTTCTCCCATTTCCCAAAAAGATTATTAAAATAATTATTTTAATTTTCTGACCTACAAGCAACATTTTTGAACGAAGAAAGAAGCACTTCGATTCAGGCTTCTTGAGAGTTCTTCCTGAACTGCAGCAAATGTGAATCACAACTTAACTGGAAAGACTGGAACTGGCTTTAGTTTCTATCAAAGAAAGTCTTGAGATTTGCCTTCTTGATCATATCAGGCAAGGAAAATCTGTCCCTTAGTACAAAGAATCCCGTACCATATGTCATTAAAACAGGTTTGGTTTGTGTTGGTTTTTTTATTTGAGAAAACACCAAACATATTTCCACTGTTTCTTTATTCATCCTTCCCTAAATTTGGCTGGTTTGGGGATCAAGTAAAACCTTATTTGTTTGTTATTTCTGCCTCTGTTTCAAAATCTCTAACATGTCTTTTTGCAGAGATTCACATTAACACCATCTGCTGACTTCCTCGCCAGCCTGTATGGGGAAGGAACAGACCTGAAACCTCAAAACACGGCACAAGGTACCTTGTTTGGGTTTGCATCGTCTCTTTCAAGACAGTGACTCACTTCAAGCAGTAATTAATGACTTTGCATCCTCTGCAGTCCCAGCGGGCTGCCATGGTAAACTTGTTTACAAAGGAAGACATGCAATGGCTTAAACCTTGAGACTTCTTACCCTGACTAGTTCAGTAACACTTGTTGGGCTGATTGTTACAAGTAAACACAAAAAGAGAGAAAGTCTTTAACATATTTAATTCCAAATTCTGATGCTTCATTACCCATTTTCTGATTATTTTATTCTGATGTACCTAATAAAAGATACAAAAATATAAATTAGATTTGAGCTAAGAAGTTACTAATTTCTTCTTAGTTTGCTTTGTTATACTGAGCAGCAAATCAAGGAAAAGAACAGGTGTGTTGACAACTGATTTCCTATTTTTACCATCTTTATAGAAGTGATTGTAATCCAACAGGCTTGTCCAAAACCTGCAAGAGACTCAAGTGAGAACTTCACGGAAATTGTTAGAAGTGTAACAAAGAATCTTGAATTCAGGTCCTAAATGGGAGACTGAGCAGCTGTTACTGTCAGTGTATCGACAGCCCTGTAGCATCCTGACTGCACACCTGCTGCACAGTCACAGGGCAGAGAACTCAGGGATATTTTTCTTTTAAGAGCAATCTGCAGAGAATCACCCTCAGGGTAATTTATACAGCTGTGGATTCTGGGGTCAGTTCAGTGTTTGCTTCTTTTGCGAGCCACACTTAAAGCACATTTTTGTCCTGGTAATTCTTAAAGGAAAAAATTTCACAGAGAAGGTAGGAAAAGAAAAAGAGAACTTCTTTCACAGCTTACATGAAGTAACACATGATTATGTTGTCATGCTTATGAAGCAAGTTTGTACTCGCTGTTTCTGAAAGGAATGTGAGACAGAGACTTGTGATGTGACTCGCTTCAGCCAGCAGTTTCAGTAGCTGAACTGGGAAAAGGAGTAAAATATCCTGAATGTCAAGTGTATTTATTATATACAGTATACATAAGGTATGCTATTATGTATATATAATGTATATAGCACGTGTATATTTACACACAATAACTGAGATATAAATTGCAGATATATATATATAAACTGGAGAGAGAGAGAAAAATAAACTGAAGACAGACAGACTATGTGTCAGTCTTTGTATCTACCCATCTCTCTCCAGTCCATTGTTCCAGGTAGTGTTTTCATTTGAAATGGTGCAGCCTCTAAGTGTTCATCTGATGCAGAGACTGACTGCAGGTGGGGAGTGCTCTCTGAGCTTGACAGGTGCCTCTGTATTTTACAGGCTTGACTTCCAGCAGCAGTGAATGTGTTACTAAAAGCTCAGACTTGCAATGTGATCCCATCATTCGGAGATATGGAGAAAAAAGACAAGGCCTTACCAGCTATACTCTGACTTTAGAAGAGCAGAAAAAAAATGACTATCCCATAAAAGGTCCGTTTTTGGGTTTGGTTTTTATAATTTTAACAGTTATATGTTCTGTCATGTAAGATATATGATGAGTTTTAGAAGAAAGAGGTCTTTTTCTTTTATCATGAGTATGTTTTCCCTCTAGGCTCCCCTGGATGCAAGGACTATATCTCTACAGAGTGTGATCAGCAGAGGACAGACAGCAGCCCCCTCTTTGGTCTAGATTGTGAAATGGTAAAAATCAATGTGTGTGGCCTTATAAAATAGAGTCAAGCACCAAACTCTTACCAGCTATTCCCAAGTGAGCCAAGCCCCCTGTGTATTTGCTAAAGCAATTTGGATATATTAATATTTACTGCCAGGCCCTTCATTGATGGTACCAGCACTAATGCAGCTGTGGGAGGGGCACAGGAAGTGGTTCTGGCAACAAGACAGAGATATTATGCTGAGCAGAGAGCTCAGGTCTGCGTTGGCTCTCAGAGCAGCAGGTGGATCTGCCAGGCCTATCTGCAGTGCTGCAGTAACCCCAGAGACTGCTGTGGAGTTCCTCCTCAGCTCTCCCCAAGGTCTGGGAAAGGAAAGATACTTCCCTGTCACACATCTTCCCCTTAGCCGTCACAGTTCGTCTGGCAGCATTCTGTGGTGAAGATTCCTCCTTTAGTGCAGTTTTGCCCTTGTCTATTTGGCATCAGCATTGAGTAACTAACAGTACAGCCTGGGCTCTTCTTTTAAATTGTACAACTTCTCTGGTGCTGATGCTGTCAGTGACAGCTGTGCAGTGCAGAGCACAGACTGATTCTGTGAAATCAGCACTTCTTTATAATGGTTTTCTCTGTGCTAGGCTTGGCTTTGTGTTTGCTGTGCTTATGGTGCACATTTACCGGTTAAAATGAAGCGTGTAACAGTATAAAACAACCAGCTATGAGTGGTAGATCTCCAAGTCACGTAACTCCTTAGTAGTGATGCTGGCTGCAGCCAAAGCAGGTGTGAGCTAAGGTTTTTGAGTGGCAGAATCGTGCTGATCCAACAGCTGCCTCTGCTTCTTCCTGCCAGTGCCTGACTGCAAAAGGGAACGAAGTCACCCGTGTGTCTTTGGTGGATGCGCGGGGTCAGTGCCTCCTGAACGAACTGGTCAAACCTGAGCGCACAGTGATGAACTACCGCACCAGGTCACCTGCACGTGTTTCTTATCTCTCTCTTTCAGAGCTGCAGCCCATTCAGATTCAGCCTGTTTGTTACACAGGCCCTGTCAGAAGGCTTTGGCTTGCACAGGTGCCTGCTGTGTTTTCCTCAGTGTTCATACAGTTCTTGCTATGTGACTAAAATAACCAGCATTGTGCTTACACTCTGCTGCACAGTGCCCATGTGGCTCCTAGGCAGAAACACTGCCATTCTGAAGCACCCTAGGGAAAGTTCTGTTACAAATTAGTCATACACAGTGCAAGTTACTCTTTACTTCTGGCTATAAAATAAGATGGAGGGTAAGAGTACAGGATTGCAGTCTGCATCTCTCTGCTCTGTAGCTAAATTTGCTCATATGTAAAAAATTAATAGAGCAGTTCATAAGCTTGTACACATTTCTAGGGCTAGGCTCAGGATTATAACAAAATCAGGCAAAACTCAAGCCTTGTCTTCTCCAAAACTTTACCTGGCTTTATGCAGGAGGTGACATGCCAGTCCCCTCAGATTACGTGGAAGCATCTCCTTCCACCATCAGTCTTACAGTAGTTCCTTTCCTGTGCTGTCTGATGCTTCCAACTGCAGCATTTAAGAATACTTGGGAGAAAAAAACTTTTGAAAGAGATGTGGTAGCACTCACAGCAGTTTAATACAGCTGCAGTGTATCCTCTGATGGTGGAACAGAAAGCAGTAAATAGCATTCTGTGATTAGTTACACCAAGTTCATATGTTGCATTACTTGCCTATAATATTCTCCAGCAGAAACTGTTGCTAATGTGTTGCTTTTACCTCATCCAACTTTTGTTTTAAAGATTCTCAGGAGTCACAAAAAAAATGCTTCTTCCAGTGAAAACAAGACTGTCAGACATCCAAACCAAGCTGAAAAAAATGCTTCCCCATGATGCAGTATTGGTGGGTCATTCTCTAAATGCTGATCTTCAGGCTTTGGAAGTGAGTATGTTTATAAGAGTATTTTTTCCAACCCTGTGTTACTCCTTTCAAACATGAAAACTCTTAGTAATTCTTCTTTTTATTAGTCAACACTTGTTAATTGCTTTTAATTATGAATAGTTCTATGCCTATAAGGATTTAAAGAAGATGGACTGTCTTTGCAGCTATAAAATTTGCAGGATCTGCTCAGAACCCAAAAGGAAGGGAGGAGTCTGTCCAGACAGAAGTATGGTTGCAGCTGAGGCTTTACCTCTGCTTCACCCAGATGCTCCTGAGAGCTCTGTCATGGGAAGAACTGAAGAACTGTGTGTAATTTAACCAACCTAAATGCTTGAATCATAAGTAATCTTTCTAACCCAATCTAGGTCTTCCCACTAGAGTTTTAGAGAGCAGAGTTGGACTTGTTTCATTATTCCTATCCTTTTTTTGTGGATCAGGTGTCATTGAGACACTGGCAACTGAAATGAAAAGGCAGTGGCACAGGAAACTATGAAGTTACTACCCAATTCTATATGACTGCTGTTCTTAAATTAAACTGGTGTTTTTCCTCCTCCAGATGATCCACCCCAGTGTTATTGATACTTCATTGCTTTTTGCCAGAACTGAAGGTCGAAGATTTAAGCTAAAATTTCTAGCCAAAGCTGTTTTAGGGTAAGATTATTACTGTATTGTCACGGGAAGTGTTAGAAACCATCATGGTGGGTCATAGGGTCTTGTTCTGCCACTAGTCACATGAGAATTATTATTTTTTTTTACTAAAGTTTAAAAAAAAAAAAAGGGAAGCAGACTGTGCAAGTAAGACATGGTAGAGAAGAATTTACTGGCTGCTTGAAACATCAGGCAGCATAATAAATGGGCTTGTCTTTGAGCAAGCAGGAATGCTGTGACCCAACTAGACTGGAGTCCCAGCAAAACTGGCCTTTATGCACATCTGGAGCAGTACAGGTGTATTGAACTGCGGAGCAGCAGAGACACTCTGGCTCACACAAATGAGATCTGTTGCAGTTGGCAAGAAATAAAGGCCAGTACATAAAAGTATACTGACTTAAATCATATTCCTCAGTGTACCACCTACCACTGCATAGTATGTCTTAGTAACACGGTTCTCACCATGCTCATAGTGAATGTTAATACTCTCAGCACCAAACTTCACTGAGCTGGAGATTACCTCCTTCTCTGTATGCAAATTGTGAGTTGGGTCATTGGTCAAGAAAGGAGTAAAATTAAAAATAGTCATGTATCAGAGTAGCAAGTATTAGCACTGCTTCTGTCAAACACCATAAACTGTTTTGCTCAACATTGCAAAAACATTTCTTGCAGTAACTTTTGGGAATATTTCACAAGAATGCTGCTGCACAGAACTGAAATCCTTTTTGGAGAAGGGAAAGCTCTTTTGCCTGAAAAGGACCCAGTTTAGAAAAGGCAGGATGTTGGTCAGTGTGGAAAAACAGATAACCTGCCTGTACACCTAATTTTGATGCCCTAGGAAGGAGATTCAGTGTGAACAGAAGCTTGGGCATGATCCTACAGAAGATGCTAGAGCTGCACTGGAATTAGCTCAGTTCTTCATTGAGCAAGGACCAGCAAAGGTAATTGTAATGTGCAATTAAGATTTCTGTCCTTAAACACAGAACATACATGTTGTGCTTATGAAGGAAAAAAGAACCATTCCTGCCCATCCTCTTGTTGATTTAAAAGAGAAAATAGAGCTGTGATAGAGGCCTCAGTTTTGACAGCTTGCTACTTTCAGCATATATCCAGGTATCTGAATAACCTGAGCACTGTCAGTGTTTCAGTACTCACTGACATCAGTCAGCATTGCTGCTGATCTTGGGTGAAGGAGGATTGAGACACTTCCAGCCTACAGGAATGCCTGTAATTTTTCCAGATGAAAGAAGAGAGACACCTTGTGTGTTGTGGTAGTGATTCAGCTGGTCTTATGAGTCCCTTGCTTGTGTTGTTGATTTCTGAGAGAAGTTTTTAGGAGATGATTGCTAGTTGATGCTGTGAGTGCCGCATGCTCGAAAATGACAACAGAAAATAATAAGGCAAGAAATTAATGCCCATGTTTCTTCATTGCCAGAGTGTGCCTGTGTGACTCATAGGGAGAGCACAGGCTTTTTGGTTAGCTGCAATTAGCTCATGAGATGAAAGCCAACTACTAATCTTCTTCCTTCCCCAAGGTAGCAGAACTGAACTTGGAGATGCTTCTGACAGCTGAAAAACTGGCTGAGGTCTCACAGAACAAAGCTGCGCTGCAGCCTCAAGGATGTGGGGTCCAGAAACAGCTGAATGAGTCTCCACCTTTATCTAAACCATGGTAAAAAGATTCTCAAGTACACATTTTTCCTTCAGTTGAATCCTCAATAAGATCAAAAAAGTGCCTTATGTTTTTTAGAAGCCATCAGGATCTTCAGAGAGACACAAATAATTGTAGCATAGCTCTGAAAAACTTTGAGCAGTTGCATCTTAAATTTCACAGCACATTTCCTAGGCTTCTTTTGATGGTGTGGACAAGAATATTCTTTCAGATTTCTTTAATGAACTGTATCATTTTTCTCTGACAGGTGTTTCTTGAAAGCTTTTAATTCCCCACGTTGATAAGCAGTGTGATTCACAGCTTGCTCCTCTCTGCTAGCTTTTTAGACTGCCTGCAGGTGACTGGCCAGAAACCCCTCCTTTTGGGCAGACAGGGACTAGACTCTTCCGGCCTGTGTCAGAGTAACCTGAGCACTTCAAACAAACAGGTGAATGGACTTAGAGTGGGTTGGTCTAAGCAAGCATCAAAGTAGTTTAAAGTTGGTCTTGTTCTGGGGGTGGGTAGATGAGTCCTATTTTAAAAAGCTGACTGACAGTACTGTTGACAATAGTGTTAATATCAGGTTAAAATCCATTTGAACATTTCAGAAATGAGCTTTGATCCTCTGCATCCTCTCACGACTCACTAAAGAAGAATTTCTGCCTGAGGGCTTTCTTGGACAGTAATGAAAATTAACGTTGGGAATTAATTTCAATAGCTTTGTGTCTGATCCTCTGCAGTACCATTGTCTTGTACCTCTCTGAGCCCTGTACGCTCTTTTTCCCTCCAGATTCTTCAGAGAGCCTTGGAAGATGTTCCCCTGTCCACATTCAGTATCATTCAGTTCAGTTTGGGTCCAGAGTACATTGCATCTCACCTTCATGCTGCACTTTATGAAAAGGTACTTTTTTTTCTTTTTGAGAACAGTCTTCATGCTGATCTTGTAAAGAGATGTGATTTATCTGGAGGCACCGAGTAGTTAGTTCCTTAGCTTTGTGAAGTTCCTTCTCTAATCTGTATTCCAACAGGTGAGAAGCAAGCTGACTGACATGCTGACAATTTACGCAGGTCCTTTTGAAGGAAGCTTTTGCCTGAAGTCTGTGAAGAAAGAATTTGGGAGGTGTGGACCAATCCAGTCTCTTACAGTGGTAACTGAATCATTCCAGGTGAGGAGCACTTAAAGATTGCTGACAGGCTAGGAAGACCTGAGTAATCTCTTGGAAAGATATGGATTAGAACCACAGAAATACCAATTATTCTGTTTGGAGGTTTTTTCTGGTTGTTTAGTCATCAGCTACAGCAATTCAGGGTACCTAAAACTGCTCCACACAATGACAAGAACAAACACAGCTCATGTGCTGCTCAGAGGACTTTGAGCTCTGGGGAAACAAAGATGCTTTTTGTCCCTCTCAAGAGAACTGATAGGTTAAGGCCTTTAATGCCCAGAGGAGGAAAGTTTATTACTAATTGATGAGTTAATTGAAGGAGTTTTTTAATGGCTGGAGTATATGGAATGTTATAGATATTACTCCCAAACCCTTTTATATTCTACTTTTAAAAGAAAACAACTTCATTGAGGCCTGACTTTTAAAAAGGGAAGGCTAGTGTGTCTCACTGATAAGCCTAAAGTATCTTCTTGTTCTGTTTCAAGCCCTATGTCTGTGTCCAGTATGAAGTGCTGGAAGCTGCCCAACTTGCTGTGGAAAGCCTAAGTGGAGCTGAGGTAGCCGGATCCTGCATTAAGGTAAACAAGGCAAATAGCAAAAGCACAAGTTCTGTTCAGCCTCCAGTCTGTCTCTTTAACATCTGCTCACAGCAGTGTCTGGGCCAGTGCTGGCTGCTTGGGCTCTTACAGTCTTCCTGTCCCTGGACAATTTAGGCCCATTGGCAGAAAGCAAGTGGTTATATCCCTCTTTTTTCCTTTCTGCCTGTCAGCAGAAGGGGGTTACAAAGCATTCTGACCTCCACCTGGAGCTTTAAAAGCAAAAGCCAAGTAACAGGGCTATACAGAGTATGGCATTTTAGTTCTGTAGTGTTTCGGCATTACAGATATGATCTCTCTTCCTTTTTCATGACTAATTAAGTTAGCCTTCATTAGTCATATTTTTTTCAAGGGAGGGAGAATAGCCTGGCAACTTTTGGTAATGGGAGAAAAATAGTTTAAAATAGAAACTCCGAACACAGAGCTGTGTGGGCTGACGTGCTGTTTGTTCCTGCTGCATCCACCCCAGGTGCAGAGACCTGTCACTGCAGCAATGCTGGACTGCGATGTTCTGATAAAGGAATTAGAACTGGATGTAGAAAATGAAGGTATGATTTATGTGGCGGGTCTAAAGAAGTCATTAACAGAGACAGACTTGCAAGAAGAATTCAGCCAGTTGAAAGACTTGGAAGCACTGTTCCTGCCAAAGGATCTCCAGAGTGGAAAGCACAGGAACTGCTGTTTCCTCAGTAAGTAGCTTCACACAGAGCCTACTTATTTCCTTCAAATAAGCTTATTCAGCAGCCCTTGGGACTTTGCACAGACACAGCAAGAGCTACTGAAACTCAGGTATAGTCAAAGGGATGGTATTTAAAATACTCCAGTGAAAGCACATATTGTTTGGAAGAGCACTTTACAGCTAGATATTTAAAAGGAAAAAACACCTGTTTAAAAAAATAACCCTTAGAAAAATTCTAAAGGTAGGTAATGGGCTCCAGTACTTCAGAGTGAGGGCTGGCCACTGTGCAGCTTCACACAGCCCAGTAATCACCTCTAAAAGGTGAGGACAGCTGGATGAGGGCTGCTGCAGCCAACTGGTATTTCCACTGTCTGATGTTTATCTGTAGTAAAATGAGGATCTGCTTGCTGCAGTGATTTCAGTTTCTCATCTCCCTCCTGCTCCACACCTTTAGCCCTGCCTTGCAGGTGCCAAGGAGGAGGGCAGTAACAGCACTGCCAAAGCATGTTCCCTTCTCATTGCATTTCAGAATTCCAGAAATCACAGAGTGCTGTGGATGCCCGTGAAGCTATAAATGGATGGACCATGAAGGGGAGCGAGCTAAGAAGTAGGAATGCTCTTGCCTCAGGTCACCTCTGGAGATGGATATGGCAAATGAATCACAGCAGTGGGAAACAAGGAAAACACATCTTCTATGAGAAAATGGAGCAGCTGTCTGACTCTGTGAGTGTGAGGCTATGCTGATGTTTGTTGCAGTTGTTAAGGAGGGACTGCCCTGGGAACCTGGAGTGGTAGCTTTGAGCTGACTTAGGTGCAGAGCTGCTTGTGACAGAAGGGTCTCCTTGTGCTGGAGCAAAGGGACTGCCAAGGATCAGTTCTCACAGGGCAGTTTGGAGAGGCAATATCACATGAGATAATGTGATGTTTTCAGGATACAGCCTCCCCAAGTGCACTTTTACACACAATTGCTGATGAAGTAGGGTTTTAATGCTTATATTCTCTTATGCAGGAGCAGGACCTAAGGAAAAAGGTGAAGAAGTTAGACCACCATATCAAAAAGCTTTATAGAAGTCTGCACAGTAACACCCTGTGTGTTGTTCTCTTTCCTGGACTGAACAGGTAACTGGCCACCTATTTTGCACAGAACCAAGGAAAATACAGATATGAATATTTCTATCTTAATCTATTAAAAATTAAAACCCTGCACAAGGGAGTGAAAGCCTGAGAGAAGGCCTGAAGAAGCTATTGTACTTCCTCAGTCTGACTTTCCTGTCCAGCCAGTAAACCTCTACCCATAAGCCAGGCCTGAGCCACAACAAGCACAAAAGCTGGCACCACTCATGTAGCTGAGGGTCCACAGCATTAATTAATTGTACAAGTCATATCGGTTCACCCTCCTTCCCCTGATGGATGTTTCATCCCCACTGACCACAAGGTAAGTTTTTTGTGGCCATGAATCAAGCAGAGTTTCCACAGGAGGCAGTTTTTTTGGGTGGTTTGGTTTGGTTTTTAAAACCACCAAACTACTGCCGCAAAGTGCTGACTGCAGGTCACTGGGTGTGCGGCTCAGATTCAAATGCTGCCTCATTGAATTGGCTGGGGGGTGCCCTGACCTGAGGGCCCCCAGCTGCAGGAGGTTCAGTGGTGTTTAGGGGCCTTGGATCAGCTGCTGCTTCCTTCAGCTACAACTTCAGCAGCTCTTACATTTCTGAGCGAGCATTTGCCCCTTCTCTAGACCCTGTATCCCCTCAGGTACTTTGCACACTCACCTGTCACCCCATGGGAAGGTTTGAGGGGAGGATGGGTGTGAGTTACAGTCCCCCTGCATCTTTTGCAGCAGTCACGGGGCTCAGCAGGTCCAAACTGACTCTTCAAGGGCCATCTCCCAACTCCCTTCACTTAGCACAAGCTTGCACCAGCGAGGGGTATAATCCCACCAGCAGAACAGGTGGAGTCAGTAATCTGCATCCACAGGGAGCCTATGGAAGCCCGCAGAGCCTGGCCCACACTCTCAGACTGCTGAGTGGCTTGGACAGGAGCTCCAGCTCAGGCTTGGAAGAGGTTTTTTGCCAGGCGAGGTTCCTGTATTGCTGTCTCCCAGAGGACCAACAGTCCAGAGGAGGTTTCTTGATTGAAAAGAATTCCAAATAACTGCTGGGTGGAAAAAAAGAGTTTTTCCATGTGCTGACCCTGAGGGTGGGAGGCCTCGCTCCCAGATCAGCCGAGGTTCTGTGCATCAAGGCTGCCCTGAGCAGAACTAACACACCTTCTTGTTTGTGTTGCAGTACTCATGGATCACAACCAGGCCTTGGTCTGATGGGAATAAAAAATGACGGAGGGAGGAGTGCTTGTTAAACTGCCAATTTTTTAAGCAAAGTCTTTTGTTAAGATATTTTTAATTACTTTAAATATTGATGTCTTTGTAAAGATCTCTTACCACAAGAACAATAGGCTTTCACTCTGTATCTTCTACAAAGTCTAAAAATAAAAGCCATTCAAAACATCTCAAAACACAAAACCTTATTTCTACTAGACGACCTTGCCGTGGGTTGAGCCAGGCAAGTGCTTGGGCAGAGCTGGGGCAAACAGAGGCTGCTTAGGATCTGACCAGGATTTGCCCCTATGGTGGTGTTCCTTGCTGGAGACCGAGGGACCACCTGGGGCATCTTCACTGAAACCCAGGCCATCAACCAGCCAGCCAGGTTAGCACAGAACCTGCAGCAGCTGCGCAGCCGTTACAAGCTGCCCTCAGGAATTTTGTGGATTTCTGGAAATGTGCAGTGCTGGCACCTGAAATGGAGTTGTTGCCTCCTTTCCGGGAAAGTACTGTACTTAGTCCATGGAAAGGAGGAATCGGTGATTCATACTTCTTGGACAATCTCCACTTTCTCCTCCCTCCCCGACCACCCCCACCCACCCCTTGCACACAAAAAGAAAAAAAGTTTCAGTGTGGCTGTGGGAGGGGCAAGGGCCGTTTTAAGGAGAGCACATGGTCGTGTGGATGTAGCACAGCAACACTTTCCCCAGGGAGCTGGAAGCAGGATGAGGTGCTCCAGCACCTGCCACCTAAAATAGAGGCTGCTCAAGCATCTCTTGTTAACACAGGGAATTTCCAAGCATAGGGATGCTTAGGAGAGCTTTTGGCACTCGGAAAAACAGAAAAATTAAAATGAAATGTTTGTTTAAAGGTTTGACCATGAGACGAGATTTCTTGATGTGAATTAGAATAGGCTGAGATAAAGCTGAAATAGTTATTATTCCAGAAATTATTAAATACAGCTGATAAAGTACTCACACCCTCCTACTTTCCAACTCCAAGTTCACTGTGCTGGGCTCTGTTTAAGGAGTGGAAGCTGTGTGGAGGAGGCAGGTGCAAATACAGGCAAGGAGGAGACAGGCAAGTGCAGCACGAGCCCAGAGGCAGGGGATGCTCGTGTCAGTGTCAGTCGTGACTAAATTTAAAGCCTCCAAAACTCCTGAAATGAAATCTGTTATTAAGCAAGATGAATGCAGCCAATTTATTTTACTCATAAAAAGGTACTTTAGCCACTCCAAGTGAGCCTGGCATCCTTTGGCTGCAGCTATTGCAAACTGGGATAAGTGACATCAGCTGCTGCTGAAGGTGAAAGGGAAGCAGTGCCTCCCCCAGCACAGATCACAGGGTCAGGCAACTCAGGGGAGGGGGTGAATTGCACTGACGCCAGCACCATCTCTGGAAGGATTCGCTCTTGTCCAGACTGTTCACATCCAGCGTCTCCTCGCTGCAGACACTTGCACCGCAAAGGTGAAAAAACCCAGCCAGTTTTCATCCCACACACTTAAAAATGATGCGGTCACCTCCCTACGAGGAGTAGGCAGGTAAGCATCCAGGATTCCTGCTTGAGAAACTCAGGTGACAAATCAAAGTAGCAAGAGTCCTATTTATAGGCATGAAAAAATAAGTAATTTGTCCCTTTTTAATTGAAAAATGTAAAAAGGACTTCAGCTTTAAATAAGACATTTTGTACAAAGCTTGAGCACAAAAAAGTGAACACCAACGTGTCGTTATGTAAACACCACAAATGTTACTCATTTGTTCAGTAACGCACAGAACAGCGTGCGAGTTCCCTTTCCAGGGGGGTAGATTTCTGTAGCTGTTGCCCTCCCCTCAGACCTTACTGGAATACAGGAAACCCAGAAGCTTTGGAACATTGACAAGCTACAGTAGTCAGGATACATTGTGACTAAAGGATTTTTTTGTTTTGTTTTTTTCTTTAAGGGATTGGTCATTTAAATATACAGAAGTACAGTAATCTCACAGGTAAATGAATGGCAGCTTGGATTAGAAAAAGCACCAAAATATTTAATATACATCTGGCACAAATTTCACAAGAAGTCAGTAATGAACAAACCAATGCTTTGCTTATAAGAAAAGAAAAACCTCAGACTGCACTTAATGCTCTTCTTCCAAAAGGGACACAACAAAAACATTGCACTCAGGATTGCTATCAAGTAAAGACAACCTTCTTATCACACCCTATTTGCATTGTGCCTTAGATTGCACATTCCATAAGATGCTGTTTCCATTCTGTTCCAGACAACAATGGTGAGCAAAATTTGATACAAGAGTAACTGTAAAACTAAAAACCAGATGGGATTCAGTAGATGAATCGTCCTGAAATTCTCCCAGTTTTCCTCTACATCATGGTTTCAAATTTGGCTGCATCCCCTTGAAAAAACGGTCCTCCATGAAACAGAATTTACTCCAGCCATTTTCAAGCATTACATTTACATTTCTGACACTGTTGGCCCAGAGAGGAACCAGGGGCTGCTCTGTGAGACACATTCATCATTTCCCAGAGTGAGAAAACTGGGTTCTCTCTTGGTAAGTCTGAAAAGGCAAAACACACTCCTGGCATGAAGATTTGACCCTGCCCACCCTTGCTGGTTACTGAGGAGCCGAGAGACCGATCAGGGAGCTGTTCTCATGAGAGCAGTGACAGCCACACAAAGCTGTGCTCCCAGGACCTCCTTGGTTACACTGAGCGACTTCTCTGGGAGCAAACACAATCAAAATGCCTTCCTTCCACAGAGAGGGATGTGAGGCTAAACTGGGGCCTCAAGAAAGAAACCCAGCTGCACCACCCAGCTCTCCCAGGCTGACCCTTCCCCAGGGAGCCCGTCAAGGCCTTGCATTTGCTTCGTGCCCTCAAGACCAGCCACTGCAAATCCCAACAGTGTTGGATCAGGACCCAATTCTGCCAGTCCCATCCACAGCTCCTGGAACTCGAGTTACTCAACAACTAACAGCATGAGGCCCTCTCAGCACTCCTGCCAGTCCATCTCCTTCTTAAAGACTATTTCAAACTTACAGATAAGAAAGCAAGTGTATTTTTAAGATAATGATGTTTAACGTGACTTAAAAAAAATCACAACTTCAAAATATCGAGCACTATTCAGTCCTCTAACGTATACACCTGGGAGTAGCACAGCCTTCAGCTCCTCTGATCCTCTGTGCAAGATTTGCCACCTCTGGTCACACGATCTCCACTCTCATGGGCCCAGAGAAGAGCAAGAGTCAGCAGCTGTAACTGCATAAAATGGCAACACTCAAGTAAACACGCCGGTTCAAGAGTAGGCAACCTTTAGTCCAAATATAATTTACAGGAGGGAAAAAAAACTCACTTTACAACACAAACATTGGAGATGGATTTTTTTTTTCCTGTGTGAGAAATGACATGTTATCCAAAAAGGGCTTATTTGAAGAGTGCAATTATGCAAAGATAGACACTTATTAAAAAAATTAAAACCAAAAATAGTACAACCTACAGAACCTGCTGGATTTCCAAAGACTGAGGATTGCAATAGAAGCGAGGAACCGCTGCAATGTCAGTGATTTAAGGCAAGCTGTCAGGACGAGAACGTCCATGCTCCTTTTACCTATTGTCTCACACGTCCCCCCGCTCTCTTCAAACACACGCCCGTCCTAATAGTGCAAGAGGTCACACCCCAAAAGCAGCCCTCACACACACACTGGAAGAAGAATCTTGCAGCAACAGTTCCTACAGCATCGCATCTCCTGGGGATTTGCCGTGACAGGAATTGGGTTGTAGTTTGCTTTGGGGAAGGAGAGCAGGGGACACAGATGTGCTGCATGAAAAAGACGCCCCCTCGATGCATTAATGAACACAGCTGAGCACTGAAGCCACTCTGGCACCTCCAGTCCCCTTGAGAACGCTCCAGCTTTACTCGAGCATAGGGGTTTTATCCTGAGCAGGATTCTGACCTCCGAGAGGAAAAGGATGAGTGCAGCCTTTATGCTTTTGCAGCTCCCATCTTTGCTGGGTTGTTACAGGTCCAGTCCAACATGAACAAAACACAGTATTTTTGATTAAAATAAAAATACACTCATGGCACTGCATCAGGTGGGTTCCTAAAGCTTTTCAAGGGCAAACAAAAAAGCTGGTGGCTCCCTCCTGGGGAGCAGCTGCTCCATCTTCAATTCACTGTCAGTACAGGCAGCCCGAGCAGGGAAGAGGACATGCTGACAGAGGCCCCTGAGCCCCGGCCGGGGAGCTCTGCTCGGCCACCCTATTGCACTCCAAAAGTAGCACCCGGGAGGACCAACACACTGGTTTGCAGCTTGACCCGGCTCCCTTTCCAAGGGTCCGTTGCATACACATTAAACACAGTATACCAAAAACTATGGCAAATAGATAATACTTAACTTGGGTCAATTAAAAAAAATAGATTACTCACCCAGGCATAAAATCCTGGGACAAAAGGATGGCAACCTTCAACTATTCAAGTCTAAGAACAAGAGGTAGAGATACCTATGTACTTCATGGTGAAGGAGTTACAGCCTTCTTTCTGTCTTACAATCTCATGTATTTCACTTCAGTTGACACTATAAAACCAAAGGTTCGATTTTCAAAAGTCCAGAGAGAAAATGTTAACACTGGTGGGTTTGTTTGCACACAACAAAGTTTAAGCAGAAAGGAAACTTTGCTTTTAATACTTATTTGAAAAAATACATTTTGCTCTATATTGAAGCACTACCCTGAAAAATTTTGTTTCAGGTTAAGCATCTTCCTTTTTTAATATGAAGAGCTAAATTCACATGCACACACTTTGAGCAGAGTGAGCCCAAGGGAAGAACTGAGTGCCTAATTTACTGAGGACCTTCTAAAAAAGGATCACACTGCAGAACACAAGGCTGCAAGACCCAGAAACTCACAATGACTATTATTTTCCAAAGAATGGAAATGATGTAACCTCAGCCAACAAATTATATCACGACTGAGGTGGCTATTAACTACATGGTATTTCTTTTAACTTTGTTGGGCTTTTTTTAGAACCAAGGCTTAGAACTGTAAGGAAGATACTTATGTTGACAGTGTCATGAAAAGACTAAGGTCACTGGGCAGTGCATAGCCGTGCCTGGGAACCATGGATGACAGGCTAGTCCTGGATCCATGGGTTCTTCAGGCTCTGGTGGACATGGGAGGAGTGAATGATCCAAGTTACACAGGCAAAGCTGCTGCTGCCCCAGCACTGACCGACCCACCGGGCACCCACCCTGCCCGTGCGAGTAGGGGCTGCATCTGTGCTCCAACCCGAGTGACTCGGTCAGCAGAGCAGGGGGAACTCCTCTCATGCTCTCCCTGTGCCTGGCTGAGAAGCTGCCGTGGTCCAGAGGCTGATCCATGAGCAGATCTGCCAGGCCAGCCTGCGGAAGCCACTCCCAGCGTTGCCAACTGCTGCAGGCTCCAGCTGTCTGCTTTTACACCACCTGCCACACCTGCACTTATTTTTCCTGTGGTTCTTTCATCACAATTGCACAGTACTAAAAAGCTGTAATTCTCCATGGAGAGTAGCACCAGCAGTAAGTAAACTCACAATTCAGCATTCAATTCCAATCCATTTCCTCGGTCATGTTCCATGGGCAGGAGCTTTCAAATCCTTACTTGAATCAATCAGTCATCAGTCTTTGACCTCAAAAATGCACCCATGCGAGTAAAATTTAGCACAACTGAGCCTCCAGTTGATCTGGAAGCCAAATTTTAAAGGTGTTGCAAACTATAATATGGTGCAGGTGGGTCAGCCTTTTATTACCAGGGACTAAAGTTTACAGGAGTTGTATTTCTTTGCATATAGGAGAAGGCAGTAAAATGCCACAGACTGTGGATGTCAGACCAGTTTTCCAGTATATTACTATAACTATATAGTTACCTATAGTTATTTATCCCAAGTTGCAGCAGATTCACTAGATGCATAAAGTTCCCTAATGCATACTCTAAAAAAGAAAATTAAACAGTTGCAATGGTTTCAGGGATTTCATCAGCATCACTGCTCACTTACAGTCCTGTGCCCTACACAATAAAGATTTAAATTATATAAAAATGAAGAGTGAATATATTTGGCCTGTTCCACAGATATTCACAGTTTAACCATTAAACAAACGTATTTTCAGAGGCTCCAATACTATAAAAGACTTCTCAGAAACACGTGCAAACCCCAGTCCCCCACCCCAGCCTTACAGAGCACGGATGAGTCTCATTTAGGATCCCAAAATCACCGGGCAATCCAAAGAAGTTCTGACAGCCTTGCTTACTGTCAGCACTGCCAAAGCACCTCCAGCTCCTCGTTCAGAGCTTAAAACTGATACAGGTCTGGTTTGCATTCTGTAAATGGTAATTAAAAGACCGAAATTAGGCTAAAAACAAATGGTACTTTGCTAGACAGATAATTTGGCTATTTTTGCAAGTATTCTGTCCAGGGGGTGGAGTTGCTCCTGCTCCTGGAAGCAGAAGAGCAGAGGCAGGGCTGTCCCCCACCACTGAACACATGGGAACTCAGCCACTGGCAATGGTATGTCCTTTCCCCAACAGGAAACCAAATTTTCCCTTCCTGTGTGTTCACCTCTGCCTTAAAAAGAAGCTGTATTACATCTGATACATTAAAAGGGCTGAGCTTGATGTGCTACAGCTTGATTTCTTCCCTGCTGTCCACATTCCAACCACAAGATAAACATCTTCCTAAAAAAGCTCTATCCCTCATCCTTTGGAGCTGCTGCATATTAGCATGTAAATGAGAAGCAGCCCCTGCCCTGATCTGGTGTTCAAGCATGCACTGGCTATCAACTGAAGAGTCTTCACACTCTGGACATTTTAATATTCCTTTAGGGAAAAAAAAAACCCTTAAGTGATGAACAAAGTTTTTAATAGTTGAATGAATGAAGAGTCTCTAACTTAGAAATAGTCTTCATTTGGAACTTTTCCTAACAAAGCAGCCTCTGTTGGGGAATTTATTTTAGTTTTTAAAAAGTAACAGCACCAACAAAAGTCTCACCATAAATTCAACAACACCAGCACAAGTGCTTTGGCCTGCTTTGCTCACCAACCCAGAATCAGGTTTTGCTGCCAAACAGTGCTCGTGCCACAGTAGCCTGGAAGGTTATGGTAGCAAGGACAAAGCTTTGGGCATATTTACGCATGAAACAGCAACTTCAGGGTTCTCCTCCTGCCAAGGGACAGACTCAGCTGCATCTAAAACAACCACATTTGTTTTCCACAGCTTGTCTCCCAGATAGAGCAGCATGGACCAAACTCTCCTTTTATTAGATGAAAGAGATGCTATCTGTGGCTTGTGGGTTTGTTTTTAAACAGTTTCCATTACCTACATTTTGTTAGTGATTTATGACCTCAGAGCCAAGCTATTGCAGAGGCTGCACACCAGCAAAGCCAGTCCCAGAGTTCAGGCAGATCCTGCTCCTCCCTCTGTTAACTCCTCTGGGGCACAGCAGATGTGCAAAGCACGACATCCTGGATCTGGTGACAAGCTCACCAGTTAAAGCCTGTTTCCCTTTAGCTTTAAAACCCTTATAGCACAAAAGCCATTAGATGCTATGAATGACTGTCCAGGCTTTTTTTTTTGGTTTGGTTTGGTTTTTTTTTTAGTTGAAGTCGTTTTATGATCCTGAAATGCAGCTCTGAAAATAAAAAGTGTGTAACGGAAGTTTGTCAAATTAACTAAGCCAGCACTTGGCCATAGAGAAAGCCTTGGCAATCATTCCTTTTACCAAAAGGTGTAAAAAAGTTGACATACTAAAATTAAAAAAGGTAGCATCAATAACCAAAAAAGTTTCAACCAGTGTTAATAAAACTCCCTTTAAGTCACAACAATTTCAACAGGCAAATAGTCCCAATACAGGCATTGTAAAATAATAAATTGACTCCTATCCAAATATTATCAAATCAGTCTAAAAATGACTCATCTACACTGTTGTCATTAAGAACACATTAAGAATTCACTTTGTCATCAGATGCCGATATTGTTTCTCCAGGAAGTGTGGAGTATTAACTGCAATTTAGCAATTAAACATAGGTTTTAAAAAATTGGTTCGTCAATATTAACGCAAGAGATAGTTCCTTACATAGAAGTACTGTGCTTGCCAGACAAGTAAGGTAATACTTTAGGTATAAATCAAACAAATTAAAGCAGAATTATACCACAGTTTTCCTTGAAGACTTAGGATTTGTGTGTTGCTTCTGTCAATGTTTAGCAAACTTAAGAAGCAGAACCTTTGGTTCTTTTAGTCAAGTAAAAATATTCTCATGTAACCACAAAAATACAACTTCCAGAGAAAATGGAAGTCCATCAACAAGTCCACTTTCAATAAAACTGAGGTAGTACTGCTCTTTTATTACATGAATGTGTAAAGAGATTTAGATACAAATCATCATCTACTACTCAGTTGACTGACAGGTACAGTAATTTTATAAAACAATCCCAACATTTAGTTTGAAAGTCCAAAAAAAGGAATGATCTGGACTCATTCACTAAGAGTTAGCTCAAAATGAGAATTAGCCATGTTACAAAAAGCTGTTGCTTATGTTGGTTTTTAGAGCCTTATTACCCGGGATTAATGCATTTATAGTTAACACTGCTGTTCATCTTGGTATAAAACCTTAAAATTATTATAGCCTAAAATTTCAACAATGTAAACAGCACTACACACAGTACAGACCTGCCCTGACAGATGTAGTATGAAAAACTTAATCTGGCACTGTATAACTTAGCAATGTTAATTTAACCTAACTAAAAAGATCTACATTGTGCAAGAAATATCAGACTTACTTATACTAATCTGAAGTCTTAAAAAAAAAAAAAACAACCCCCAAAAACGCTTAACTTGTAGCCAGGGTCAAATATTTCAGGGCAAGAGTAAAAGGAATAACCAAAATTAAGAAAGTGCCTAAAACATGATACAGCATTTTAGAGCCCTTTCAAAGACAAGGCAGAAAAAGGTGTAAAGTAGAAAAATCTGGAGCCTCGGTAATTTCCAGAAACATCCAGAGTTTACATTTTGTGAAGGGCAACAAGTTGCTTTCGTCACTGCTGCTGGGACACCGCTAAGTCTGTTCCTCACACAGGCCCTCTGTGTCCAAAGATGTAACACATTTGGTTTCCTCTTCCTTTTTCCTTCGCTCCATTTCCCACTCCACAAAGGTATCGAAGAGACTCGGCCAGGCCTCGTCCTCACTGTAATTGCTAAGGTCCGGTCCAATCACCTGAGTAAAATTTAGAAACATGTTCCACGTGTCCCGGGAGATTCCCTTGATTCCTGAGGGGTTCTTGATTAGGAAGTGTAACCACTGGTCCAAAATAGGGGGCTTGTTTTGGGTGAAGACTAATTTCCAAAGGGCAATGGCTATTTCCCGATGTAGCGACCTCTGTCCTTCTTCAGAGTCCAGGCCAAACTGGAAGGTGAAGCGGTAGAGATCCTTGAATTTATCTTCCTGCTTGGCTTCGTTTAGGAGGCTGGGGAACCTTGCACAAATGCCATCAATGCTGTCTGCATTTATTGCTTTGCAGCCTTCAAAAAACTCCTTCCTGTGAAGCAAGAGAAGAGAAGTTAGTGTGAGCACTTCCCACCGACCTCACGTGCCAAATGCTTCCCATCTCTGTGTAGCTACGGCAAATTGGAACAGGATTACTGGGACAAGACAAGGTGTACACTCTGCCCAGGTGGGACAAAGACTTTGGCAATGGAACCTACCGAAAAGAGAGACAGTTCCAAGGCATTCCTTACAGCCTGGAGAACCACACACAGCCCCCAGATCCAGTGGGGCACTGTTAGCATTTAGAAGATGTTGCTGTCTGGCTTTCTGACTACAGAATACTACCATATCCAGTGTCTTTCACATTAAGAAGTGAATCTAATTTACCACAGAGGAAATTCCAAATGTTTGAAGTGAACACATTTACCCCAAATTGATTCAATACTGCCCATGTCTAAATGCCCACGCTCTGGGCCAGCTGTTCTCAAGGGACAGAGCACTTCACTGGTGGCTTTCCTGTGGTTTTTGGTTGCTCTTCCAGCCTGCAAAATCAAATGGATGCCAACAGCAATGGTCAATAAGGCACCTGCTGAGAGTGTGGAAGGGAGCAGAGCATCACAGAACACGGGCTACAGCACAACATCACTGCTCAAAGCTCCAGTGCTGGGCTAACTGGCTGACTAACACTCTGACCAGTGGGTGGATGGTCAGCTCTGATCTGATGCTCATGAGCAAGTGTTATAACCATCCAATATTAACCAGAGCCAGCAGGTGTTGCAGAATGGGTTGGAGGGAGGACAAGAGATGGAGCAGCATGCAGGAGAAGCTTTCCTTAATGGAAGAAGTCAGTCAGCACTTGTATCATGGAGCGTGCCCTGAAACAAAGGTAACTGCTCACCACTCGCTCTGGCCCCTCCAAGAAAACCAAAACCATGTTAATAACACTCATGGTGGTTGTGCAGAATCACAGACACTGCTTACAATTCCTTTACCATCTTAGCAAATACTTGTGCCTTCAGCCTCCACTAAATCCACATGTGCATTCCAGAGTAACTCACCCCTGAGACACACACCCACAGACACAAGGACTCTGAAGATGCTGGAATAGTTACCTGTGTTCAGTGCACAGCAAAGGCTTGGGTCAAGGCTCTGAACACCAGAGTAATTTTGAAAGTTATAAGCTCAGTAAAAACAGGCAGCATTATTCAAACCAATCTAGATAGACCAAAAAATAAAAAAATTTCTCCTTTCCTCTTGCAGACAGTCATTACTTGTTCTTACCTGGACATTGCTGATCAAGCTGGAGGAGGCCGCTGCAGTTTGGGTTTGGCTGTGGGCTTTGTGGGGTAGGTTTTAGCCATTCTGTTGTTCCCTGGAGCATCACACGTGCTGTGAGCCTGCTGACTGAGCCCCTTGCCCAGAAGGGCAGACAGCACTCTGAATAGCAATCACTTGTCAGCAGGTATGAAACTGCTACTAGAGTCAAACTCCTCACATTTCCTTCCCTCACTATGCTCTAACAGGATTACTCTTGGAAAAAGACATTAAGTGTAACACTAATTGGGCAGGAACAATTTTGTCATTCTTTCACAGACTGGTAACAGAGTTGGTAGCAATTACTAAAGAATCTCACATTACTTTAAAGGAAAAATTAATTTCAGTGTCCAAGATAATGCTGGATACAGTAAACTGCTTTTGGTAAATCAAGAATAAATGAATGTCTGCAGAATCTCACTACACTGTTCACCACTAGCAGCATAATGGCCAAAACCACATCTTCTGAAACCCACTGCGAGGGGAAGTGGAGAAGACAATACAAAGCTTACCTTCTGCAGTGGTAGGAATTAATTTGATCAAAATGCAAGCGTTAGAAGAAATAAGTGAAGCTAATGAGGCTCTGTCTCCAACATACAGCTGACAAGATACACTTTAACATATGAAAATAATTACAAGTTCTACAAGAACTAACCTTGTAAATTTGCACATGGTAGCAGCCTGGAATTTCCAAGCCAAAACTAGTACTTTAAATTCAGTGGGATCAACACAGAGGTCATTGCAAAATCGTTCCATCCCTTCTTCCAGTATGGCATCTTCCCGTTCGTCCTTGTACCTCCTAAACAACTCCCCGATCCTTTGAAGCGAAGATTCTTCCGCGCTGCAAATGGAGTCTTTCTTTGTATCTCCAGAAAACGTCGGGGGCTGACTGGACTCTAAAGCAGCGTCCGTTTTCTTTGTCCCGTTCACAAGGATGTCTCCTGAAGCCTTCCCACAAGCTGAGCCATGGTCGTCCTTGTGGACTGCGCTTCTCTTACTGTGGGACTTGCTGCCGGATTCTCTTTCCCCATTTTTGCTGCCCAGGGTGGAAGAAGGATTCTTGCACTTGGTGACGCACTGGCCCATGATGTTGCACACCAGCTCCTAGCACGGTCCCCCTGCCCTTGGACACCCTCGCAGCTGCTCTTCAACACATCTCACCATGCCATTAGCAGCACTCAGACAACCTGAAAAACAGTTTCAGAGTCAAGCTGCTGTCTGTCTACAGAGGATATTTTAAGTATTAAACGTGGGATAACATTTGCCAGTAAGCGACCGACTTCAGGACCTTTAAGTTCTAAATACTGAAAAGGAGCAGTGTACAGAAGGCTGGCAATGCAATAAATTTCAGGCAATTTCAGACTGTTTTACCTAGAAATCAATGCAGCTCACTCAGTGGCTGCAGTATCCTAACGGGTCCTAATAAAGGAAATTCCTAAAATTCTTACTGCAACATAGGTTACAAAGAGGTTGATTCATGTACAGGCTTCATCAAGACAGACTACTCTAACCCAGAAATATTTTAAAGGAAATGGTTTTTAAAAGTATACCCACATTTTATATATAGAATATAAAACACTGAAACAAAGCAGGGGAGAGGGGACAGGGACACTGATGGGACAACCTGGCAGAGACCTAAGCATGGGATCCAAACTGTACCTTCAGCAAATCAGCAAAAGGGGGCCCTTGGGGGGTTGGCTGTTGGCTTTTTTTTTTTTTGTGGAAGAAGGAGAGTGGAAGTTGTGTGTTTTTAAACAGAGTTAGGAATTAGATTTTTTTTTTAATACTTAAAACATACACAGAGTGTGTTTGCAGAAAGGAGGCAACACTCACTTTTCATGCAAGAGGGTGTTCAGGAAATGTTAATTGTTTCAAGTGGGCTCCTCCCTTCAGTAATTAGACAGACAGGGGAGGGGGCCTTCTTAATGAAACTTCTTCAGACGGATACACATGCAGATAAGAAGTAGTAATTCCAGTTCAGGCTTTTTTTTTTTTTTAATAAAAATTAAAATGCCAAAATGATTTCATCATACTCTGTTTTTATAAATCACAAAGCCTTGCATATTTGGAAAAGATATTTTACCCACAGAAAAGGGTTCTCAAATTTTCCCTATTAAAGCCAAACCACCGCTCTGACGCTGCCCTATCAGCAGGCAGCCACGCCACGGACAGTCCATTTCTCAGAAACACCAACTCCAAGAAAGCAATTGCTTATCATATTCCTCCTTTACCCACTCATTTGCATTTCATCTCTGCTTTCAGCTAGGCAAAAGCCTCAAACACAAAAATTGGGTTTGCCTTGTCTTTGTGTACTGCTTCCAGGTTAGAATTAGTACAAGAAAGAAGAGAGATTAAAAAAAAAAATAATAATAAAAAAAGAAATAAAATAGATGTCGTATCAGTTTTTCTGTATTCATTCTTTCCTGAGTAGAGCTCTTATGAGGCTGAACCCGTTTTAAGCTGTAAACCAACAGCAGCAACAAATACAGATGAATTCTCAGCTTCCAAACATAAATCTTCTCTCAGCCACTTGTACCTGTTTTGAGCAAACGGCACATATGCAGCTTCATATGCATATGCAACTTTTGCCAGTACAACTACAACAGGCCTGTATGTCGGTTACAGCAGCCAACACGCTGGTTTCAACTACCTGTCTTCCCTTTCCTTCCCCAATCCCTTTCCTTAAGCACATAACCCACACACATAACTAACAAATAGTCATTTTTAAGCAGCCAAAGGAACAAACACCTAACACATCCTGTCATCACACTGCTCTAAAGATGAACTTTGTAGCATCATTTTAATAGGCAAGTTCAATTTTAATGTATTAAAAAAATTCTTAAAGGATTCTTGGAAATACGCACGTCCACATAAACAACCCAAAAGACAATTTCATTGGCCCTGAATACTTCATAGCTCTGTGAACTGCAGAGCACAGCCTGGCGCTGATTCCTGTGCTGCCATGTGCCTGAGCAACATCATCTTCTCCAGCCTCCACCAGTCATTACTTCATTACACCAAAATAAACAGGATATTAGTAGGCAGAGTAAGAACTGCTTAGTGATTAACTCCCAGGTACCAGCTTTTCCAGCCCCCCTCATCTTTAAATTCAGCAGAACTCAAATGCTCAATCTACTCTAATTCTTGTTCTTCAATCAGTTTCTCAGGGACAGGTAGCACTACATTGGACAAGTTTTTCTTTAGAGAGAAGCATGCAGGTAAAAGAACAGAATAAAAAAATCCTGAGTAAAAACCAGTGTTTAGAGTTTAAGCAGTATAAAAAACTTTCTGCTCAAACACATAACAGCAGTTATTAGCTACTGGTGACTTGGAACAGGTTTTCCCTATGGGCAGGTTAAAGAACAGCTGTCTATTAGTAAGCAGTACTTTCCTTTAAAGTAGTGGGTATTAGTCAAATCACACATAGCATAATTGACAGAGATTAATCCAATTCACTTTAAGAATCCCAATTTAAAGTTTAAAAAAAAAAAGGCAGTTTGCAAGACTGACATACTGTGTCCATAACTCTTCCTAATACAAGTCATTCATGCTGTCATTCCTAAGCAACAGCTTGGATTAATGATGATAACAATCTAATATTCAGGTGCACAAAGTGATATCACCAGCCTGATGAAACAGATGGGGTTTAAAGTCATTTGCTATCACAAAAAGAGCACTGCAATACAGAGAGGGATGTCAACCAGCATTATTAGACACCTGTATGTGAGGAAGTGTCACAATAGCTGTTCCCAAAAACCACTGGCAAGCACAGCAACATTTACCCACAGAGTGCAAGGTAACCATGTCCCCTGCATTGTACCCCTCTAAAAAACACAATTTCTGTACTCCTACTTGCCTTACCAGGAGCCCAGTGCTGCTCCTGAACAGTCCCTGCCTGGGCACTGCCAGCACTGCTCTTCCCTGCACTAAGTTCTTCCTTCCTCCTCCCTGACGAGGAGATTTTCAGAGCACAGTCCTACTCCTTATGAACAAACACTAGAAGATACTGATGCACAGTTGCTGCAATTCCTCACTTTTGTACTACACGAAACTTGATGCCATGTGCCAGATACTTAGAAGTATTCTACCCCAAAAATAGCAAAACCAGCTTGGGAAGAAAAAAAAAAAAAGCCAGACTGCATCTGCTGGCAGCTTGTGCATGGATCTGGTTTTGTAAGAGAAAAGTCTTTTGGCACTCCATCAGTTACCCTTCTGTAAATCGCCTTCACTGAGCTGGATCCACTTCACTTAGGAGTCACCTCCGCTTCCTACATGACTCAGGTTTCAAGGCATGAAAGGAACAAGAGCGTCAGAAGGAGACAGAAACAAGTGGGAGAAGTCGGCCCTTTTGTTAAGAAAGGCTGGAGAGAGGATCTAGTTGCAGCATCAGGGGCTGCACAGAACCCAGTGTTCAAGGAGTGTGAGAGGGCACCCTCAGGAAGGTGAGCAGAGCTGTTATTTACCTGCAGAGCAACGCCAGAGTCACGTCTCCGTCACGCCAAGCACAGCCCCGGGAGCACAAGGACCCGCGGAGATATTTCTCTCCCAGCTGGATCAGGAACTACAAGTACAAACTCCTCCCGTACCCAAAGGTTACACTGGATTGGTGGCAAAGCACCAATTCCAAAAGGATCAATTCCCAAGAGCAACATTACTCTAAGAGGCTTGTACAACATAAAAGCAAGACATAAAAGGCAGCACTGACCACTACTTTGGCCATTCTGCGAGAAAAGGTCAAAATTCAGGGCTAAGGTTGGAATGTGCTCAGTGCTACAGGATGCAGAACTCCCAAAGAAGATTATTACTCAGACAAGGATTGAGCAATGACCTCCAGCACACATGAATCACCAAGAAGCCCATGAGGCCATCTTCCACATAACAGGAACTGCAAAGCAGAGGCCGACAGGGACATTCTCTGCACCTTTCTAGAAAGGAGGCAGAAATGGGGAACACAGGAAGAGCAGTGCTGGTGAAAACAGCCAGTGAAAGGCGAGTCACCCTCTAAGAACAAAGGATGAGCACAACCATATGGCCCCTTATATAAAATGAAAAACCCAGAGGAGATTGCAAAGGCCTTGGCTAATGCTTGGTGGGGCTTTTTGTTTTAGTGGGGGTTTTGGGTGGGATTTTTTTCTAAGTGCTGTAAGGAATTCAGTTTTTCTCCATTTTCAAGTGACCAGCTCCCACATAACCCAAGATCTGAGGGGAGCAAAACAAAGTGACTCCGTAATAATTCTCTGTCACACAAGCACATACATGGCACAATTGAAAATGGCAGCACTGAAGTGGGGGAGAGCTGGCAGGAGAGGAGAAGACACTAAGGAGATATTTAAGCAACCCTGTATTTTTCTCTGATGATTGGTGTTATTGTAGTAATAGAAATTATTGGATATGTCCAGAGAATAACAAGCAAAACAAGCATTATGCTGTTTAGTAAAGTGTTGCATCAGAAAGTATTTACAAGGAGTTTCCAAACAGAGAAAGTATCAAGAGAGTAGAAGAAAAAAAACCTTCCATACATTCAAGAACACCTCCTCCAAGACAAATTTTAGGAAATCTCGTAACAAAAGGGGACACAGGTCAGCCAACCATTAAATCCCTTTCCCAGTAGCAGTTCACTAGCTAAGGCAAAGACAACACTGCTAGAGCTTAACTAAGCCTCAGCCCACCTCAGCTTTTCAAACACTTGAGACTGTAAGACTTTCACAGAATCCCACTATGCATTATCTACCTTTTAGTGGACAGGAATACATGACTTCTAAAACAGCTGAGAGTAAGGAACAGTATCAGAGGTGCCCTGTCTTTTTCCATCTCTGAGCAGACACATACAGCTTTCCACTGGAGAAGCAGGAGGGGATCATTGCCACTGCTGAACCTGAAGCAGTCCTTGCTCCAACAATTGATGCTGGGCAGGTGATCGTACAAGCAAACATCTAATACTTACATAGTTTCAGCTACACAGGGAATCATTCCATTGGCTTCACAGCTTCCTTCAGGCTCCCTGGGTTCCACATAGAATGCTGAAAGACAAAACACCACAAAAATCTTTACATTTAGAAGAGGCCACGAAAACCATGAAATGCTCCAAATCACTGAGAACAAATTATGCATTTAATAAAACTCCGTTTGTTCAGAGAGTCATCTTATAAAAAAACTACTTCACTTTTTGACTTATAAAGTAGCATTAACACCACTAACTCTACAGTCATATAAAGAGTAAAACAGGTACTGAAAACTACCAACAAGTTCAAATGTTTGTTAGGAGTAAACACACACTTCCGGATACGTTTATGGCTTTCAGCATGGGAGACTTAATTCCTCGTTTCATGCACTCAAAGCAAAACAGAGGACATGCTATCATTGTCACTGCATGTTAGCTGAGCGGCTGTTTAATCTGTGAATGCCAGACAGCTGCTACCTAGCAAAACATGATTTGGGTCTGGAGGGTAATTCTCTTTTTTCATTCTCTAGCACATTCTTTTCCATGTTTGTTTTCCCATGTTCAGTTGAGCTGGCTCAACTTCACTTCTCTTAAATTCACAGCTCTGCTATATAGCTACGAACCTCTGAAGAGATGACAGACAAAGGTATGTCTGGTTTGTGTAGCAAGAGCTACAACTGTAGCCCCTAGTCAACACCTCTGTATCTGATCTAGAAGAAAAACAGCAAACAAGAAATCTCTGGCAACACTCCCCTGCTGTACCACACGAACAGAAACACTAAAACGTCTTGTTTTTACAGCTCTTAGTACATCTAGGGAGCAGACAAGTGATCAAAAGCTGCCTTGCTGCATGCTTACCTTTTGCTTAAGATCTACTCCTTAGGAAACAAGTAGAAACATTAGCTTGTTCAGTGCTTTCTTCAGTAGAAAGCAAGGAATGAATGTAGAAAGACAACTATGAAACAAGGTCTTATCATACAAGTCAATCTCCACAAAAGTTGAGTTTTCCCAAAACTTGAGTCCTGTATTTGGACTAGGACAAAATCAACTGACAAATAAAACCTAGTTCAGATCAAAGGTTTTAAAAAAGCTTTAAAAGCCCAGAGAAACAGGCATTCAAAATGTTTCAAAACACCTAGAAACTCTAGAGTGGTACTTTTCCCCATATACACACACAGAGCAAAAACGTACCTCCACTGAACCATTTCTCGGCATTTACTGTTGAGGCGGAGAGACCAAAAAGCTCCTTCATGCTGGGTTTATATCCTTTGCTCTCAAACCTCATCTTCCACACAACCAACCACCCTTCTTCCCCCTTCCATGGCCTCACAGTTCTTTAAGCAGACAGTCCTGTGGGTGCACAGCCATCAGCCAGCTTTAATGTGCAGAGGAGAAGAGGAGTACCTGCCTCTCTCGCGATTGAAGTACTGGTAGAAGCTTGGATTTCTTCCTATTTGCTTCCTATAGCATCCCATGAATTTCAAGAATGTAAGAAAATCTAACATCTGGCACTTCTATGTTAATTTCTCTTGGCCCTTTTATAATTCCTTTATAAAATTTATATAATTCCTTTATTTTATAATTCCTTTTATAAATCATCAGGGAGGAAAGAAGAGAGGGGGGACACAAGGCACTGTGCAGCCTCATTCTCCCAGGAACCTGTTTAAACAGAGGAGAAGCAACATCTTACAGTTCACATTTTGAAGATCATTGTCATGGCAACTTTATGCAACAAACTACTTTTCAAATATATTTGTATTTCTTAGCAAGAAATCTGTGATCCACCAAATCTACATTTCCAGTTGACTACTACACACACTGGAAGCACTTATTTCAAGTTCAAAAGAAGCTGAATCTGATGGAGTTCAGCCCTACTCAGCAAAAGCCAAACTTTTTCAAGTTGTTTGAAGTAGTTTCCACACTGGCTGACCTATACACACACACACAGTCTGTAGCCAGAAATTTTAACATCTGTTAGACCTGCCAGCTACAATTCTTTCCCTTTCTTTATATTTCTATTCTCCTAAGTTGCCATTTAACCTTTTTCAAAATTTTTAATGTAGCAGCACGTGTGAACTTCTGTGACAACACAATTATGGGACGTGGAACAAAAAGTTAGTATGAGCAGTTAAAAAATCAAGCTCTTCAAGTCTGTATTTAAAGGCTATCCTAGCACAGCAACGCGTTGTGGCTGACTGACTTCATCCTAAATCACACTGTGACTGCAGTGGGGGGGGAAAGAAGCATCAACACTTCGGTGGCACAGGTTTTCATTCAGTCCTTGGGTCAGGGCTGCAAGGTGGAGCCGACTGCTGTGATCACCCGTGGAGCCACAATAACTCAGACAACAGCCTGCCCTGCTCGTTAGCCCTGCACTGCTCATTAGCAACCCCTCAGCAATCCACAGGGAAACACAGAAGTAGACAGTGTGCACTCTCAGGATTATGGAGGCCTTTGTTTGGCTCACCTGCCTCTTTCTGCACCTGTGTCTGACTCCCCGGTGACTTTGGCTCTCCCCAGTGCTGGGGCACAGGGATCACTGCCCAGGGATCGCTGCCCAGGGATCGCTGCCCAGGGATCGCTGCAGGGCCCTGCAGCGCCGCAGCTGCCATCGCCCTCCTCGCTTGGCCTCGGCAGCCCTGCCAGGGCTAAGAGAGCTCTCCCCAAAAGCAACTCCATGGGCAATCAGTGATAGCCTTTACCTCTTCAGCAGGCAGAAACGGAGAGGATCAGCTCTGCTGGAAGCTTTCCCTGTGCAGCTCAGGGTTCTGCACCCCAGCACCTGGTGCACAAGTGCTACAGCACAAACCAAGCTCTGGTCAGCAAAGCCAGCACGGTATGGAAACTGCTTATTTCAAGTCTTAACCTGCAACGAAACTTTCCCAGCAGAAGCACTCCGAGTGCAGCACAATGGCATATTAAGGGCTTTCAGGAGCCCAGAAGACACCTCATCACATCCCCAGCACCAGGCTCACATTAATCTGCCCTGCACCTCTGCTGCACAAATACACTTACGCAAAGTTACTTAAGAGGAAGTCTAAAAGCAGGAATGTCCTGCTACAATTAGTTAAAATGAATTACTAGTTTGTGAGGCTTCCTGCAGTTGAAGCACCTTTCAGTGATCTACAGAGAGGTTGTGATTTTGGAGGCAGATAGATGGAAACCTTGTCGATGTGTTCAAAAGCGGGGCAACAAACTATTTCTGATTAACCTCAGTTTGAGCTTTGGAAACAAACCAGCTTCAGAAATGTGATCAAACTGGGTAAAATTTGTCTTTACAGAACACGCCTGTAACAGCTAGTTCTACAAACACATGAGAAGGGACCATGCAGAATTGGCAGCAGGCTACATGGCAGTCTATGGGAAAGCCAAGCCAGGAAATGCATATATTGGAAGCCTGAATAGCCCTCAAATGAGAAGTGGACTTCTCTGAGAAAGGCCATACTAGAAAAGCTTAACTAGTTTGGAAGGGAAGAGAGGGCCAGGTACAAAAATCCCAAAAATTTTCAGAAACAGTGTTTACAGTCCATAATGCTGGGCCAGGTCTCAGTGCCAAGAACCAGAGCTATCCCAGATCTCTTCCCAGAGGAGCCCCCACAGTCACCAGGATGCAAGCAAAAGTCTCTTAACAAACAACTGAACCACAACATGGTGGGCTGTCACTTCAAGTCCCGAGCTGGGACATCAAGGGAGATTTTTCCGTTCAAGACTGGGCAGAAGAAACCTGCTTTCTGCACTCTTAAAGAGCATCTGACTAACACACAGAGCATGACACCACATTTCATGTTCAAAGTCCAACAAGTGGTCTTAAGAAAAAAATGGAACACATGTTTCGGAACTGCAGTTCACTGTGTGCAGCTAATTATACAGAGAAAAATTAATAAAAATATGAAAAATTATAGGGAGAGAGAGCCTAAAGGCACGCTACTACTTTTTCTTTTGTAAGACACATTCCTAACGTAGCTTTTTCAGCATCATCCTTGAAGCCCTCTCTTTCTTTTACATTCCCTAACCACACAATACCTTACTTACTGATTACTTCTTGTTTTTCCACTTGGTCCCATTACAAAGTTTTAAATCCTTTCCTATTATGTGCTTCATCTTACTTTATTAGGTGGGTGGGATGATTTGTTAGGATTATTGTATTTTCAAAGAACAAACCCAAGTCCAGTTAGCTAAACAAAATATAATTTTAGAAGGGTGCCTTCAGGTGCTTCCGTAGTGTAAATAAATTAATGAACTAATTCATTCAGCAGCAGTACTTGTTTTGAGAAGTCTATTTAGACTATGAGCAAGACAAGGGGCTGAGGGGAAATCAAGCCAAATGACACAGCTGCTTAAGACCATGCCATCAGTTTTCAGTAAAGCTGAAACCAGAACCCAAATCAGATTCCATCCAATTCCCTACCTCATACACACTTAGACATGAACAAACTCGTTTATTTCACTGCACAAAACTCAACCACCTTCAAAAAACAAAGATTCGGTCACTGAGCAATTCACCTCCATCCATTTAAAAACTACCAATCTTCCCCCTCTCCCCCGGGATCCTTCTCGAAGGCCATACAACTCTCAAGGTCCAGCACATAAAAAAAGCAAATCATCTTCTAATGAAAGTTTGTGTGCTTTTTCCCCTTTCATGTGCAGAGGGCTGTAAAAGAATAATCCTTCAGTATTTTTCCAGGGTACACTGTAACTTTTGCACAGCGTGACAGACCTTTAGCACTTCAGTTTGTATTATGAATAATTAAAGCAGCACATGCCAGGGGCAGAGCTACTCTGTGCTCTGACACAACCAGTTCACATCTCTACAGCAAAACTGCAGATTATGGGACCAAAAGAAACCACAGCCCTCAGATATTTGATAGAGATGCATCTCACTGCAACCATCTGAAAGTAGTTGTGCTACAAATATTTACCTTACTCTGGTTCAGTCCTTTCCGCAAAATTAATCTACGGAAAACTGCAACTACCTGCAGCCAAACCAGAATAACTTTGAAAAACCACCTTGGTCTACAATCTACTCTCCAATGGAAAAAAAACCATTCACTTTTAAACTGAGCTAAGTGTGCACAGATTTTCTTTTACACTGAATTCAGCTATCGGACTTCACCTTGAAGTGACTGAGGCGCCTTCATCCACTACGTTCAGCTGAACAGAATTCAGGTAGATATCAAGTGACTCCTGTAATAATAAGACATGCTCTGAACTAACTGTAATAAGAGAATAACTTTATACTTTTTACTGCTCTCAGCAATAAAGACAGCCATCACAGAAAAAAAGGAAGCCCTTCCAACAGCTTTGGGCAACAGTGTCCCTTCTCCAGCACAAAGCAGATGTGAGGACCGTGACCCAAACAGCCTTCAGGCAGCGAAGGGACAAGTCTAAAGACAATAGCCAGACCACCTCATAAGATCCCTGCTGGCAGCAGATGTTCCTAAGGAGTTTACAGCAGGCCCGCTGGCCATCTCAGTAAGTGTAACAGAGTTTACAGGCTGCCAGCCAAAAGAATCACTCATTGCATGCAGTTGTGTAGGAACTTCAGTACCAGCTGACCACGTAAATACTGGAATCATATCTAAGTTATGTACAACAAATCGTTCTAAGTGAAAGCACTGACATATGAAAGTGCTTTAAGAGCATACACTTGGATTTTTAAACTGACCACAGTTTTTAAAGCAGAAAATACACACAGCCATCTGCAGAAGCCCTAGTTCTCTCTCCTGATTTGTGTCACAACTTCCCTATTGCAGTGAACAATAACCCTTCCCACTGTACAAAGGATGCTGCAGTACTTCCATGCCTCAAAGGAGCTCCTTTGAGAACCTGAATTTGCTCATCAGTTGTACCAAAGACTCTCTACTCTCCTCGAGAAATCTGGTGGCAGCTTCAACCAAAACACACCTTTTTTCGTAGGTTTTCGCATATCTTTGGTTTCATTTGATGCCCTGTGCCTCCCAGGAGACAAGGTGTGTAAGTCTCTATCCTGTGCTTCATGAGACATAATCACTAACTCCAAGCACAGGTAGCTGCTGGAAGCTGGTACACATCAGACCTTTGGCACTTGCAGGCCGCCCATTTATGTGCTGATGCAGAATTCTCGAGGCTTTCTGCACAGATTCGTTGGCAATGAAAATATTGAACAGTCAGCATATGACCAAAACCAAGAGCCAGGACATTTGTGTTTTTGAGCCTCTTACTAAGCTACGTGTGCCTTCCATAATCATAGGCATTAAGATGCTTATTCCCCCTCCCTTTCAGTTCTAAAACAAAAAGATAAGACTGACTGCATTAGAAGTTTCAAAGCTGCAGGAGGAAAAGTATTACACTAAAAGAAATCAGAGTAAGAACTAAAAACTGTCACTTTCTGCTACTACGTGGATGCAAAAATAAGACTGGTGTATTTCAGGAGCACTGAATCCTTTTGGTTCAAAAAAACCCCACTTCTGTTCACTAAATAGAAAAGTGAGACAACAAACAACTATGACTGCCATACTGTCTCTGGCAGTCTGACTTTCTGGGAATAACAAACTGTGACAGGAGGTCAGTAACAGCATTCTCACATTTTGCAAAGTAAGTTTTGTCTTTCACAAAACAGATGCTGTAGACAGAACAGCATTTATAACTATTCTTTCTGAGATACCAGAAGATTATACTAGCTCATTCCCTTTACTGGAATCCTGTCTCTCCACCCATGCTTTTGCTGGTTTCTCTATAGCATTCCTACTTCTGTGAAAGAGTTCTTTAATACTTGCAGCAAAGTAGTCCCCTAGCCATCATTCTTCTAGCAGCAAAATGCTGCATTTAAACAACCTTTACCTAAAATCCAGATTTTCTGCTTCCTTTAAGATGCAGATCATTGGACTGGAGAGTGCTCCACAAGACACATGGATAAAACAGAGACTTAAATGAGTTAGTTTTAACTAACTAAGATTATCTTTTTTAGGCAAGAGGCTCTGATTCCCTTTCTCTTCCCCTCCTTGCTCTGTTATGGCCAGCACTGGATCAGAATGTGAAGACATCACCACGCTGTCACACCAAAGCCACACATGACACGGAGAACGTCCTTATGGCACCACAAAGAACACTGGCACTTGTGTGGAAATCAGAGCTCCCCCTGGGTTTGCCAACCCCCCTTCCCCCGGGGCTCTCCAACTTGCTCACCAAGCCAGGAGGTTCCACAAACCCTTCCCATGGAGGGGAGAAGTCAAGGTGGAGGTGAGCAGTGGGAGCACGTCTGCAAGTCCTGGCTTTTCTGATCACTCCCCGGCAAGGTTTCAACCCAGATCTGTAATTACCTGAGTCAAGCTCGAGTCAAAAGAAGGGGGGGAGGAGAAAAGATAGATCACTGACTGTTTCAAAAGACACAGTGGAGACAGCTTACTGTACAGAGGACACCGAGAAAACCAGCACAGACAGTTTACACCTGTCATATGTTTACAAGGGGGTAAATTGCAGGTGGCTCTTCACCAGAAGGCAACATTTGCCTTGAACATTTGCCACAAAATTACAATTGTTTAGAGTTACTATGTCATTACTGCTGAATAACTTAGAGTCAAGTATACAATTAATCCATGTCACCAATGCAGACAGTCTGCAAAACATTACAGCCATTAATCTAGTATTTTTAAAAAGGAGGAAGAGGGAAGAGACAAAAGAAATTATTAGACTTCCAGTAACCAGAAAACAAAGCCTATTAGTCAGAGGCAAATAAAGGAAAGGAAGCCAGTGAGATAAGATGCAGACCCCTAGGGAGAAGCAGCCACAGAGAAGGAACCCAGCCAGGGAATTCTGATGAAGCTGTTAAGGGGGTTCCCTCTTATCTTCCTGCGACTACCAAGTCCCTCAAGTGTTTACAGATTGTTCTTTCAGTCTTCCAAGAATTCTGGCTACAATTTTCAGCTCCTTCTGTATTATTAATTACAAGAATGAAAGAAAGGACTGTTTTTCTAACATCCCATGCCTTTATTTTTATAGTCTCTTCTTACTCACAGCAGAGTTTTCCTGTTACATTCACTAGCACAGACCCATGTGCCTAATGAAACAATAACATTGTTTCTGCAATTTGCAAGTTCTTCCAAACTGCCAAAAGCCCACCACGATGGATTTTACAGTGCTTCAAAGCTCTAAGTTAAATTTAGCAACACTTCCCCAGCACCAATAAGGAGAACCAAGTGCTTCAGTTCTCAGCAGTGCTGGGACACTCCTGCCAACCCACAGCTGTGCGTTCTTTACATCCAAACCACCTGTACATCCCTTTCTGCCACGAGGAAGTGCCAGTGTAGGAGTCCTGTATGTCCTTCTGTCCTTCTTCCATCCCCTTTCCATCTACTTTATACCCCCCCACCTCTATACACAGACACACAACACACAGGATTTCTTTCTCTTCCTCAAGCTGAACCCAAGCAAGCAGCAGAACCGAGGCTCTTCCTCATCCACTCACAAATTTGTCAGAACAAGTCTCTTTGTCTTAGAAGTCTGTCAAACCGCCTGGCACTCTTTCTTGCTCCATATATACTTCTTTAATTAGGTTCAATGACAGTCTTCCAAAAGAGCTGTTCTTAGTTTCCTCTCAAAGCCACTCCCTCCTCTGATCACCTTTTTTCCATACAGTTCATGCTAAATGGAAGCAAGATATAATTTTGAATGAATTTCCAAGATCAGCAAATTATGAGAACTACTGACACAAATCAGTTGGAATCTGCTATGAACAAAACAACATCCAGCTTCAAAACAAAGCAAGAAACTGTGCAGAGAAGGCACCTAACCTAGCCTTAAAGATCCAGAAGTTGATTACAGCTCATATTGCAGGCTGTCAGTGTCAAGATGAAAGCAATTTCAAAAGCATCACTTTGAGCAGCCAAGTATTACCAAAGCTGTAAATTCCCCCACTGATAGCTCTGGGACATTTTTTTAAGGATTGCAGTCATTCATGCCCGCACACAACTTGCTACTAGGAAATAATCAGAATTTTAGAAATCATTACAAGAGCTGGTATTTGCAGTAAGTTCGTGAAGCCAGTTGTACTTTGTAAATCTGAACTAATTCAACAGAGATCACAAGCTCTCCTTTTTCTGCTGATGTCCAAAAACCTCTGCTTTAGACTGTGAGTTGTCTTTCACGGGAAGGGATATGAATGTTTTCCACAGACCACCATGACACACCTGTGTGGGGAAGACTTCAGGGAGAGACTACAGAACTGACAAGAACACGAGGTCAGATCTCTTTGCTTTCACATGCAACCTTAACTGAGGGACTGTGTTTCCTTTTCTGAGGATTATCTTTCACCAGGGAAACAAGCAGCAGTGTTCAGAGGTGCTCAAAAAACACCAGTACTCAGACACTCATTGCTACAGCCCAAATAAAACACTTATACTGCAGTTACACATTAACTGTTTAACAAAGAGGTTCTTAAACAGATAATAAGAATTTGTTTCGATGATCAGTCTTTTGATCAACTGATCTCCCAAAGGAGAGAGACCACGCCAGTGAGGCCTGTAATTTTCAGAAAGGTAGGGCAGTTCTGTGCTTTTTGTTTGTACAGTTATAACCCCTTTTTTTTCAGAGTACTTATTACCCCTTTAAATGATGTGGCAGACATTACCATTCAAAAAAAGTTACCAGCTGTAGATCAATGCTGTATCCTGACACTTGGCATCAGCCTGTTCAGTTATCAATGTAACATTTTGAAGGGCAGCATATCAGCAGCGTTAACTATTTAAAAGGTAATCAATGATTCTTTCCAGCAACCACAGCACTGATAGGAAAGGCATAATCTTCCAACCAATTATTTGCTTGAAACACTGATTATGCAAGTTATAATTTACGTTGTTACCAGCAGCTTATTAGTCCCACCACAGCCCCGGCGAGAGAGTGATCAGCGCAGACTGCAGGGCAAACACGCTCGGGGGAGGGGGAGAGCTCAGGCAGGAGGAAAAAGTGGCTGTGCAAAGCGGGGGGACGCTCAGACTGCCAGAACCGCCTCGGAAACAAACCGCGTTGCAGTTTATTCCTCTGCCTTTCACCCGCGAACACCACGAACGTTCACGTCCCGGCGCGACACGTGCGAGGGCCGG
>VZRE01009800.1:76642-147359 GCA_013396775.1 Cephalopterus ornatus
GCCCACAGACCTCGGTGCCCACAGCGTTCAGTGCCCACAGACCTCGGTGCCCACAGCGTTCAGCGCCCAAAGTGTTCAGAGCCCACAGCGCTCCCTGGCCACAGTGCTCCGTGCCCAGAGCATTCAGTGCCCACAGACCTCGGTGCCCACAGCGCTCCACGCCAATAGGACAAGAGGACATAGTCTTAAGTTGTGCCAGGAGAGGTTTAGAGTGGACATTAGGAAGAATTTCTGCACATAAAGAGTGATTAGACACTGGAGGGGGCTGCCCACAGAGGTGGTGGGAGTCGGAGTCCCTGGAGGTGTCCAGGGGCAGAGCGGCGGTGGCCCTCGGTGCCGTGGTCTGGTTGGCGTGGGCATGTTCAGTCACGCCTTGCACTCGATGGTCTCAGAGGTCTTTGATTCAGTGATTCTGTGCCCCACAGCACTCAGCGCCAACAGCTCTCTGAGCCCCCAGCGCTGCTATGGTTCTCAAATAGTGACTAAAAGTCATGTGTATCAGTGAGTTTCACTGAGTGACCCTCAGAACAAAGTAAGAAAAGGGGCAGGGAGGCTCGTGTCTCTGCTGGCCTTAATACCTGCTCTCAAGCTTGGGAGCGTTTCCAGTGCTGGGAAATATTTCTATTCGTGCATTCAGTTGCATTTGGCTGGAAGCCAAGGTATGAATAAGGTGCATAAATCTATACTGGGGTTTGTGTCCATGTTGTTATATTTCTGTAGGCTTCTACATTATATAAGCAAGGCCATCCAAGGATAGCTGAGACTTCATT
Organism: Cephalopterus ornatus; assembly: GCA_013396775.1. NCBI lineage: Eukaryota > Metazoa > Chordata > Aves > Passeriformes > Cotingidae > Cephalopterus > Cephalopterus ornatus. Next base: position 77,413 of record VZRE01009800.1, read on the forward strand.
TTCTCTGCTATATTTCTCACACTGCATTAAAACCTCTTTCACTGCCTGTAAGTAACTGAGAACTAAACACAAAGGAGAAAATCATTCTAACTGTAGGAAAACATGAGTGACAGATGGACAAGACAAGAGACAAGTTCATACTGCTTTAGTGTTTATCTGGACACTGTGCTTTTCATGAGAAAGCTAAGAAATAAGTAAAGCAATATTTTTTTTCTCTTCCCCCTCTCCACAGTCTAAGTCAGCATTTCTGTGGCTCCTATGGCATGGGAGGCACTCCCAGGGCAAGAGTCTGTATGTCCTACTAAAGCCAGATAATGCCTCGACCACCTCAGACTAAAAGAATGTAAGCTTTGATCAAAAGGGACTAGACTTTAATTTATTCAAATTAAAAGAATGTTGTAGAATCCTAATTTTCTGCGAATTGGCTTATTTAAAATGATACAGGAAATCAGTGATAAAATCCATGTCCTTGCTTTTACTATTTAATTATATTCTCTTTACATGCAGTTGCTTTTTCTGATCAAAAGACTGCTCCATATGTAAGAGAAAGCTTAAAAGAGATCCAAGTTCAGTCAGAAATCTGAGGCACAGATAGAATGGCAGAGTTCTCATCCCAGCTGATGAACAGTGAGAGTTCAATGGCTTAGAGAGGCAGGTTCAGAGGTGTCAGTTGGGGTTTCAGATTAGAGTTTCAGATCAATTTGCCAGCAGAAAGACACTGGCATTACAAAATCCTAAACCTGTGCAAGTCACCCTGCTTTCAGATACACTTACTGAATAAATTGATTCAGTAACTTCATTCTTTTTCAGTGAAGATGCATAGCTTTCTGATTGCAGCTTGTAGCTGGAAACAGTGAGAACTGAGTCCAATTAATTCTTGATGGGAATGTCTTGAAATTTACAGGCTTCTGTCACTGAGGATGTGACACCATCATGGGAGAATATAATCTTTCATTCTAGTCTGTTTTTCACTATGTGGAGATGGAATACTTTAGCTGTGATTGAAGTTTCACTATGATTTGATTTTGGCTGAATCCTAAAAAAAAAAGGTATGAATGTTCAATCAAGAATGACAATCAAATGGAGTTTTCACTTTGCCAGGCACATACTGCAACCACGTGTGGTCGGTGTTTGCAGGGCGCCAGCTGTCACAGGCCACCGAGTCCTTGATTTGAGCAAAAGAAGACAAAATTACTTTTGTGGAAACTTAATTTTGAAACTTAGTATTGCTGGAAGGCATGTGAGCTGCCCAGCTATCACAGCAATCTGTGACCCCTCCTCTTCCCTCTGTGCCACAGGAACTCATTGTCTCAGTTGCTGTCCCTCAAGGAACCGATAGACCAAATCCACGGCTGCCTTAGGAACCGAAGACTCATTTTGGCAGACTTGCGGGAAAGATGAATGTGGATTACTGACCTCTCGTTGCTGTGGAGAGCTGTGGAAGGAATGATTGATTATCTGCTGCATTAGCAGCGGGAGAGGGACTGCAGGTCACTCTTTAGCTAAGTGGTATCGTTTAGCTCTTAAAAAAAAAAAAGGCCGTATATATTTTTCTGCATCTCTTTAAATATAAACATTAGCCAAAGAGTGCATTTGAAGAGGAGCTGTAGATGGTCGTACAGGCTGGACTGTCATAGGGACACGCTGTATGGAACATGATGGTGTTCCGCACTACAGTGTTGATACACCATGGTCTGGAATGATGTCATCTATTCCCATCACAGAGATGTGACCGCAGCTTGATTTGGAAGGCAGTCAGCCCAGCAGTTTGTCACTGTGCCTTTAGGACTCCTTGCCAGTAGCAAACCAGCTGTCAAGGAAAAGGTGTGTTGCTCCTAAATAAAACATTTTACATCTGAGAAGTTCAAAGCAGCCTTTTCAAATTATTTCATGCAGATTTCTTTTCCCCACCATCTCCTCCCCTGAGCAAATAGTTTCACACACAACGTGTGCATTACTAACACATGCCCCAGTTAGCTGGCATGTAAAAGAAGAGATCTATTGTTTTAAAAGATCCTTTTTTTTCCCCATGGGCCATTACTTTCACCCTTTGCTTTCTAAAATCCTCTTTGTACTCACTGCTGGCAGAGTTTATGTTTAAAGCGAGTAGCTAATGCTTGACTTGAGAAGAAAGGATGAAATAAAATAGACTTCAAACTTCAGCAAAGGCGCTGTGCAGAGAGCAGGAGAGTGCTGGACAGGCATTCGGAGCCAGGCATCCCTCACTGGGAAGCAGGCAGGACTGAGCTGCCTGTGTATCTGTGCCCAGGCTCGGTGCAGCCCTGCCTTCAGTCCTGGCTTTGCTTTGACACTGCACTACTGGGGTCATTTTACAGTGCAGCTGACAGATTCTTTTTTGTTATTTTTATATAAACTTTTAAATTCCAAACAAGCCTGCGAATAGCAAAAGAAGACTGATGTTTCACTTTCGGGTCAACCATCTAAAAATCTAAAGGAACGTTTCTTTGTTTCCTGAAAGAAAAACTTAGGGCATTTTATAGTCTAAGGTGTCATTTGGTTTTAATTAACAGTGAGAAAAGTTTGCATCTTCACCGGGCAGTAACTCATTAACTGCTCAGATCTCCGTGGCGAGTTCGGATACAATGGGATGTTTCAGGTGCTTGATGTGCTGTCGATAAGAGGGGTTTTGCATGTAGATCCCAGAGCGATACAGCCCCGCGCTGCCGGGCTCTGCCCCAGCATCCAGCTGAGCCTGTTCGGAAGGCAGCGCCTGGCTTCCCTCCAAAGCCCGGATTCTGATGGGGGGTTCCAAACCAGCTGCAGCCTCCTCCCGCTTTTCCCAGTGACACGTCTGTGCGCACACACCTACCTTTGACCTCTCCTGGTTTGTTTTGTGGCAGCAAACACCCGAAATTTGCTCAGCTAATACAATAACCCTGTACTTTTTGACAGAAACGCCTGTGGTTAACCTCTGTGGGCTGCCTTCTGCAATAAAATGAAGGGTGGTAGAAGTTAAACAATGGGTGTGACTACCACAAGATGGGTGTTAGTGGGAAAGTGGTGTAACATCCACTTAGCATTCCAGAGATGTGAAATATAATTATGATTTAAATGCCAAAGATGTAAGTTGCAGTATGAGTAACTACAAGGACATGAAAGCCTTCCTTATCTTCTTTTCTATCCCACTCAGAATCATTTTGCACACCCACAAAACTAATAAAAGTAGTGTCACTTGATGAAATTACACCTGATACATGACTTGTACCGTCACTTACATTTCTGTCAGTGTGGGCTCTGTTTATACCAAAGTAAAAATTCCAATCTCATTTACAACATTTTAAGTTGGAAGTAATTTTGCTCTCAGTGAAATTATTCTCTATTTATACTCCCACTCAGATCAGAATCTGACCCAGGCTTTGAATTTTGTCTTATTTGCTCTCATCCTTTCCTGTGACAGACAGGGGTCCTCGATCTATAAAGGGCTCCTCACACCTACATTTATGTATCTTTGAAGAAATGGCTTTTGAGCAGGTCTGTATTGTTAGAAATTGTCAACTAAATCAGCCTGGGAGCAGCTGGTTGCTGAGTGTACATGAATAGCTGCTTAATGTCTTTTACATCATCCAGCATATGTGGGAAGGAGAGCAAGAATGCAAAAGTGCAGCCCATGCCTAGACGAGGGGCTACACAGTTGTGTAGCAATTCCAACACAAAGAAGTTAAGGAATGAAAGAATAAGTTCTAGATAGGGGAGTGAAACAACTAGCGGGGGAAAAAATGTTGGTTCTAAACTTTAGAAACAGATTCGTGGTATGTTTAAAATCCAAGAGCAGAAGGTGTGATCAGCTCTGAACAAAGGGCTTGTGCTGTCCCAAGTTGTGGCCTTGGAATTTGTCTGTGGAGATCAGAACTGAAACCTGCATTCTAAACATTTTTTCCCCTAACATTGTTCCTCTTGTTTTCTTTATGGATTACATGAGAACCTAAGGTGAAAGTTTCTAGCACAGTACTGGCCTTTATTAGCTGTCAGCAGGGAACAAAGAGCATTATCAGCTCCAGAGAGGTGACACCTTCAGATAAAAGCAGGGGGCTGAGGCCAGTATTTGGGACTCAGCTTGTGCTTGGTCAGCCCTTGTAACTGAACTGTTTGTTTTCTGTACAAAATATGCATGGGGCAGGGGTAAGCAGTGATTTTTCAGATATATGTTCATCCGTGGCTTTGTGTCTGACTGATTTCATTGCCTGAAGTGGAACTGTAGAGTGGATAAATTGAAGCACTTACTCCAGAGTGTTTGATGAGCTGGGACTACCTAGTTATATTATTGTGGATATTTGTTTCCTAGAAATACCATAAACATTTACTAGAAATACTTTCTGCTGGGTAGGAAGAACAATTTTCCATCTGGGGGGAAAAAATATGATTAGTTAAACATGTTAAAATACAAATAGCAAAATAAAATTGTTCTCTCTTATGAATCAGGGAAAAACAGAATTCATGAAACCATGGAAGTCTTCAGATCATAGCAACAGTTAACACAAAAAAGGCTATGAATTAATAGTTTGGGATTTTTTACAATACAGAACGATGGGCCAAATCCTGTCTTCAGGTTAGAATCAGTAATTCCAACTCTGGTGAGTGTCTGGAGCCACAGGAGGCCTGTTCTGGTCAGTCACCGTGGGAGAGGCAGCCACTCGAGAACGGAATGGCCTGAGAAGAGTCTGGCTCAAGCCCCTCTTCCACAACCCAGAAAATCAGGAATTGCCACAAACCGCAAGGAGATGAGCGATAGCACACTGCCACTCTTCCCACAGTAGTTTGGGTGCATGCATCAGAAAGCAGCTTTTCCTCATGTGGGAGGAAAAGGGGGAAAGAGCACTCCCTCCAGAGGGCAGCTCAGGCTGTCTGAATTACCCTGCTCCAATCTGTCCTCTGGAGGAGCCATACCCAGCACACAGATCTGATTTCAGGGTAGATTCAGCCACAGTAATTAGAGCTCCAGTTTGGCAAATGGATCCTGAGACAGTCAGATAACGTCCTGTCCCTGACACTTGTTCCTCATTGCATCCATACACTTACTTGGGAGTGCTGCTGCATCTTCCTTTGGGACAGTGAAGTGCCTTTGACAGCTGTGGTGCCCCAAAAGCAGAAGTCATTGTTTCTGTTAACTTAGTCCATGTCAGAAATGTTGTTATTCCAGAAATGGATTTGTCTCAGGGATATCTGTGATCAGGCATGAAATAGTGTAACCATTTATGTGATAAAATACTCAATTACATAAGAAAAAATAGGATTTCATTCTTTCTTCTGATAAATATTCTTATCGCACCTGGAGGCTGATTCAGTGGGCTCAGCAGGTACACAGTTCTCTGAAAATCAAGACATTCAGGACTTTCCTAAATCCACAGTTAGTCTGCCTCTCTTGCAGTGCTTAGATAAAATAGCTTTCATCACCTTTTCATCACATCAAACTCCAGCTGAATCATTACTGCCTACTGTCACAGTACCACAAACAGGCTTCTCAGCTCCTGAAGCCTATACAGGTTTTCGGCAATATCGTGGTGGTTTTATCATGTATTTCATTCACAGATTTCAAGATGCTTTGCAAAGATAGGGTCAGCATAGGTACAACAATGTCTCAGGCAGGGGGACGCTCACAGTTTCGGTGACTTGCCCAATGTCTGTTGCAAAACAGCAGTGAAACAGAACCCAGGCATTCTTGTAGCAGGCTTTGATTCAGCAGAGCACTAAACCGAGTGCTTAACTTTGAGCATGAGCTCAAGCCGTTTGAATGGACACAGATTTAAGTATCAGTTTAAATACTTTGCTGGACTGGGTCTTCAGCTGTCAACAGATAATTATTGTTTACAGCTATTTCAGGTTTTTTTCATACAGCTCAGCATATTTTTAGACGATGGAAATATTTTTAAACTAATTAAATGGTGTGAAAACACGTACTGCTTGCTGGCCTTTTAGCAACTCAAATGTTCATGCACATGTTTGGGGGGTTGTGTTGTCTTTTCTAGATGACCCCAGCGACTCGACAGAAAGTTCTCGGCCTTTACCGCAAGATATTCCAAATAGCCAAAAAATGGCAGTCGGCATCAGGACAGACAGAGGAGACTATAAAAGAGAAGGAGTACATTAAAAATGAGGCCAGAACATTATTCCGAAAAAACAAACATGTGAGTGTCCTTACAGTTTTAAGTTTCTTGCTCTTTGCTTCTTTCCTCTTGCTCTTTGCACTGTCTGAGGGACTGGATGCTAAGATATGAATATAAGAATTGAGTTCCCAAAATTTTATTCACCTTAAATGCTTTGGGTGTATTTGGGTTATAATTTAAATTTCATCCTTGAGAAAAGTCAAACCATTTCAGCTCTTCATTAACTGCTGCAGGAAGTCTAAAAGGTCTTTTTTCACTAAAAAAGTGCCAAGAAAAATTAAATTCCAAAGATACTGCCTGTGTAATTGAAACAGCTTTTGATCTTTACAAAGTTAGCTAAGTGTATCATTACCCATGCAATGGCAAACAGAGCTCAGCAGCTTCTTTTTTTCTTTTCAAAGCAGCAATTATTGGCACTTCTTTTAAAAGAAGCACTTTAATTTTTTTCTTAGGGAAGAAATTTCAAACCCCTTTTGAAGAGTCGATACAGACTCCATGGTAATCAAAGGTCCTTCTTGTAATTCAAGATCACAATATTTATTTATAGCTCATATTGGTCTGGGACTAAATTAAAGTAATGCAAAGTCAAAAAATTAATTTAAGTCATAATTTATACCACATTTCTAACTTCAAAGGGAGTTTCTGTATAGGATGATAAGAGAATGTGCACCAAGGAGTGTCTTTCCTTTCTCCTCTAGCTACCTCACAGAGTGACGGATGGGTGAGTGTGGCTTTTTCATGGACATATTAGTAGTTTACATGTGTATTGTCTTTTTACAGAGAAAATACCAACGTGGGGTAAAACCTCCTCCTTTAGCCTCAGTCCTGACAGCCTCTGGGCCTTAACATCCAGCGCCATCACGCCCAGAACTGTTGAGTCAAGGAAAATACTGATGTTACCTTTTATGGATGTGAAAAATAACAATCCTTGTATCCTTGGGATTGCTAGAACAAGCTAAAGAAAGTCACGTGGCTGTGCATCATTTACACTTGAGCTTCCAATTGCTAATTGCTGTACTTGTACAAAATATTTGTTTGTATGATCTTAGGTAACAGATCCAAAGCTGATTGAGCAGTGCATAGAAGAATGTGAGGCAAGAATAGAAATTGGACTTCACTATAACATCCCCTACCCAAGACCTGTGAGTATAAATCCAGTCACAAAGTCTTCAGCATTACCCACTGAGCTCTCCCTGCACAATGAAACCACGAGTTTACATCACTGTCACTGCACTGCATTTTTAGATGAGCTGGCATTTAAATGTGTGCTAAATCAGAGCCAAGTGTACATTGAAACCTTCTCCATCTATCTGCTTTTACTGTAAACTGGCAGGTTTCTCCTCAAAATAAGGAGCCAAAGCCTAAATGGAGTTGTGTGAGCCAAACTCCCGAGGCCTGTGAATATTTAGCCAGTCTTGTCTGACCAAAGGATGTAGAAAAAGATGGTAATGGAATCAAATAATTAACAAGAATGAGAGAATAAAAATACTTAATTACATCTGCCATAGACACAATAATTTTCATAGCCTGCATTACTGGTCATAAATCAAGTCCTATGGAAACACTTGTCTATGTTGCTGCTTCTTTTCCCTTCTTCCTAGAGAAAAACATCTCCAAGATTACCAAAATGCTGGAAGTTGCAGCAGTTGTCTTCTGTTGCACCACTCAATACAGTTTCCTCCCTGCCCAGTCACTTCTGTCTGTAGTACTTTATGCTGCCTCCCACAGAGAATTCCTCTCTACTCCTGTTAAATAGTTTATATTTTCACATCTATAGTTCCCTTATCAAGACAGTCACGATCAAAAGCAAATTGTATCTTCATCAGGTTCTTGCCTAAAATATTGTCACTGTCAGCATCTCTTTCAGTATTCAGAATTACAGTGTACATCTGGCAAACAATGTTCCTAGAAATGGGCCTAAAATGTGTTCTCTACACTGGTTTCAAAAGCCCAAAGGATCAGCTCTCTCAGACAAACTGGATGATTATTATTTTTCAGATTCTAGAAATCTCTGCTCCTGCTTTAGTCAGTGCTTTTACTACTATTTGCACCTAAACAGCCATCTTACAGCCTGACAGCCTCAGCAACAATAACATCTGACTGCTACCACCTACGTTTTCCAGTCACTTTAGGGGTTACAGCTGCACGACTCCCGCAGAGAGTCTTAGGAAATATAAAGGCTTTGTCAATCAAAGGAGGAGCCTGTCACCTATTGCTCCTTCTGCTTGTGGAGTCAATGACATTGATTGTGCATTTTAATGTGGCATATATAATCACGACAAAAAGAAGGCAGGCTTTCAATACATACAGTTTGGGGTTATTTTGTGACTTCTTAAGTAGGTATGAATAAATCACACAGTGCTTTAAGACATCTACTCAGGAATTTTTAGGATTATCTAGGTCTTACTGTTCTGGAACATTGTCAGCAGTCCTATTTCAACAAGTATTTTATAATTTCTGATAGCAAACTGCAAAACAAGGTTACTAAGGCCTAAAACAGTATTTTAATAAACACAACATTTAGGGCCTGAAAGTCACACCATTAATCCCTCCTTAGACAGTGCTCCTCCTAGAAATCTAATAACCTGGCTTGAGACAATACACTTGCTCTCTCCAAAGTGTGAAGAAATTATTTAAATCTCAGTGACACCTAGTCTGTATATGTGCTGCCTTCTTCTTCCCAGTTTGCTCCTAACTGGTGGGATTTTCTTTTCCAGATCCATCTGCCTCCTATGGGTCTCGCCCATAAACAAGGTCGTACGTTGCGACACCAGGAAAAGTTAAGGAAGATTTCTAAGCCAATATACCTGAAATCCCATGATGAAGTTTCATAACCCACCACACTTAAGCTGTGATGTGTAATCGCATCCTGTAAGCTGTGAACTGCAGTCCAGGTGATTTGTGTGCACAACTGTGAACTAAGCTGTTTTGGTCACTTGCTCACACATTTCTTGAGGCCAAAAAGCCAATTGATACATTGCATATGATGGATAAGGTTGGTCTATTATTTATTTATATAATTTTTAACCACTGACTCGTCAATAAAAGTAACACTTTTCAAGGAGTGAGGCGTGATACAAAGATTACTTTGACATCAGGACAAATTACAGCAGGTTCTCAAACTCTGTTAATCTATAGCAGGGTTCTCTGGTGGTTTGAGGGTTCTGTGTGCTCACTTGTGACTCAAGGCTGTGCCTTGTGTAAGGGTCAGTCAAAATTAAGGAAGTCCAGGAGAATCAAGCAGATGCAGTGCCTCCAGATCTTCTGAATGCAAGTGGGAATACAGTGACTGCATCAGGCAGCTGCTTTCCTTCCTCTCTTGTCCCTGCTCTGCCTTTTTTCCCTGGGGAAACGTTCCAGTTTCATAGAACCTCTGGTGAAGTTCTGTTTCTGAATGGGCAGTAGCAGAGACATGACTGAAGTGCCTACTACTCCTTTTCCTTTTTGCAAACTGCAGGAGGATGGCCTAGAGCCTCCAAGTCAGCTTTTCCCCCCTTCCTTTGGAGAGGGTGTGGATGTGAAATACAAAGTTTGGAATGCCATTACACAACTCTGAGTAAAACATTCCAGTGTTGGGTTCCTTGGGTTCCCATGTATGGACTGACTGAAAACTCTCCCCTCAGAGTATCACAATGGGAACAAGCTTAGGATGCTTTGGTGTCCTCACTGTGTGTTTTCACATGGTCACTCTTGCAGCGTAATCACCGTGGGGACTTTCTCAACAATTATTTTAACTTTAGTGTGAGGTTTTAAGTCTTAGATTATGGACAGAACCCCACTTTAGTAAAAGGAAGTATCTCCAAGTCTCCAAAGTTTGAGGGGTATTTCTGTTTCGCAGGTGCCTCATGAATGGAATTAAAATTAAATTAATTTTCCTCTCACTGGCCATCAATTACTTTGCCTTGTTTTCAGTCCTCTGACTTTACCAGGCTGTTCTTCAGGGAAGTTGGGGGAGCCTTTCATCCCTCAGGCTGGAAGTGCCAATGAGACCAAGCTGTGGACAAGAGCCACACTGTACTGGATACTACCTAATCACAGTCCACAGAGCTTTAAGGAAAACCTATTCCAGCCCAAGGTTAATAGTGGCAAAAAAGCGCAAATTTTAAAAATGCAGTGTGTGTGACTTCCTATTAAAGTGGGGGAAATCACTGAAATCTCCTCATCTGAGGTCTCCAACTCATCCTAAACTCTCCAAGTTCTAATAGACAATGACTAAGAAATATTCTTGTCTACCTGACAAGTAAGTTAGAACTGGTCATGTGCAGAACAGACTGACAGTCCCTCCGCAGGAATGCACTCCTAAGAGTGAAAAAAGTACAAGCGGATGAGAAAGCACAAGGAAACAATGAGAGGAGTGAATCAGCATGACAGGTACTGGCTGGCCCAGTTTCTCACTGCCCTTCATGGCTCCAGTCCACAAAGGTATCTATTTCCATATAATTATTTCCTGGGAATGCCACATGTGGGAAGTAATAGGTAAAATGCCATTGTTCTGCCTGTCAGTGGGATCTTTGCAAATTTAGTGCTGTCAGGAAGACACAAAAGTCCTTTAGCCTAGGAAAAAAGGGATGGAATAAAGAGAGTAAAAAAATAACATGATTATACACACTGCTTAATCCTTCACTGAAAGAAGTCCAAATACAGTCTTTTCCTACCCTCAGTCTGATACACCAGTGTAGGCATGTGTCAACTGAGTCAAATCAAAATGTGCAGAGACAAGGGGTTTGAATGGAAGCTTAAGCTCCCTTTTTGCCATTAAACTATCATTTGGATCTTTTGAATTGTTAAAATTCATGTGGCTAATGAAGGTGCTGCTGCTGTGACACATCCGGTGAATAAACAGCTTTGTAAAGAAGCAGTCTGAATTTCCTGTCTGTGTTATAGTCACAACTCCTTCCTAAGCACATACCATAAGATTTAGATTATGTCAAAAGAACACTCCTAAAATTACAGAAGATTTACACCAAATTGAAATAACAATATGAGTTTGAGTTTACTACTGAAGGAAAATACAAATAAGCAATTTTAAAAAGGATCAAGTAGCCTTGATGACTCAAATGAGTTACTGCTTAACTGAGAAGCCAGCAAGTTGAACTGCAGTGACAGCATCACATTATTTGAGATGCCTTAAAATGCTAGAAAGCCTAATGATTTTTCAAAGTAAGTGTTTGAGAAATTATTAACTAGTGCCTCATCCTCATTACTCTCCAGCACCAGAAGGCAAAGACTAAGATTTGTTAAAACCTCAGGCTGTTCAGCTAAAGGAAGGACTAGATCAGCAATTTTGTCAAGTCTGGAGAGCAAAACCTTTATTTTCCAGCTTAAGTCAAACTCTGTATGGAAAGGAGAATCTGCCTTAACTGGAGTCCTTTGTTTTTGGAGGTCAAACCATTTTGAGGGAGTTTCATTAAAAAAAAATTCATCTGCAACTCAGTCCAGCAGGTCAGCAAACATCTCAACTGGTACTACTGTATTAAATGCCAAGGACTGTATAACTTCTGTCAAGAAGTATCCCAATGATTGCACAATATGTCATTCCCACACATTAATTTTACTTGCAAAAAGATGCTGTCCTAAAATGCCTCTGAGTTCTGCAGAATTTGTAATGCGCTGGATTCAGCCAGTCAGCGTACACTCTGTGCTGTACTTCCTGAACTTTCTCTTATTCCCCTTCCAGTAAATACTGCCTCTTTCCAATTTATCACACTAGTCAGGAGATGCTTTAGAATGATTTAGAAGAAAAGATGACATTAACTTTATATTTTTTAGAAATAAAAACCCTGAGTTAGTCGCATGAACTCTCCTGCAAGCTAACTGGTAGGCAATAATTTGCAGTAATAATTTGTTGACATGATATCTGCTCTTGAATATCTAAATAACACCTCCTTTCTGGACGTTCTGTCCCTAAATCCATCATTAGTAAGGTTGCAATTCATGAAGCCATGCACTTATGACTAACATTAGCAAGCACACAATCATATAGGAAGATGGACTTGGCACCTGCTTGCTGGATGTATCCCTCAGCATTGTCTGGGGGTGAGGAAAAGCTCATTATGCTGCAGCAGCGACCCAAGGGAAGCATTACAGCACTGAAACATGTTAAGATGGATTAGGTTATCTGATCTATCTCCCTACTAATACAAGTTTGTTCTTATAATACCTTTTAGATCTGGAGAAAATAAGGCAACCTGGACCTCACTTTCTTGCAGCCCTACTACGTATCCATCAGAAATTACATCAGTAACATCCATCTTTTATCCCCAGACAGGTCACTTATTTGATCATTCCTATAAATTAATTTTCAAGAAAGCTAATTAGAGCAGAGACCTGCAACTTTCACTGATTTTTCCAATCCTACTAGGCAAAACATTCTAGCTATAAGTAGAAGAATTGGGGCCTTTCTATGGTCTTTTGCTTTTTCATTGCGTAATTTTCCCTTTAACAGCCCAACAACATTAAAATCAACAGAGACGGGATTTTCTGAAATAGTATTTGTACAGATAAGAGAAAGGTTTCAATCTCCTAAGAAAATGTCTTATAGCACTCTTAGCTGAAAATCTTCCTCTGCTAAGGCAGAAATATCTCTTGCTCCATAATGTCTGTATACTACATTTTTTTCCATCTGCTTTGAGTTATTAGCAAGGCTGTGAATCTATGACTTGCAGTAATTATGGGCGGGTTTTGTGGTTTATTTAATGAGTGCTTCTAATTAAAAAATGGAAATACTAAACCTGTAAAGCCAGAATTCTAATACTACTATTACAAGGCACTTGGTTTGTCCAAAAATTTTTTCCATTTTTATCATGTCCAACTGGCAGCTGAGCTGTCTTTTTTTTTTTTTAAATGCATCTCAGCCAAGAAAGTTGGTGAATTCTAACGTTTAGCCAGCTTATCACTCTCCAGAAAAGTCTAGACAATGCTCAGGAAATAAGGTTGGGAAGCTCATTGCAAAGAACCACAGAAAAATATCTCTAAGACAGATATCCCTTGACAGTAAATTCCATCACTTTTTCTCAGACAGGGAGGGCAGCCCAGGAAATCACATCCTGCAGTAATCATCAGCTAAAGCTACTCAGCCATGCCTGATTCCCTGGAAAAGGGGCAAGCAACAGAGGCACAAACCCTCCTTTATAGACTCTTATCTATATATTTTTGGTCACATCTAAAAAGCTTGAAATACATCTTTAATTACATTCCAAGAGACACCTTCATATCCAATCTAAATGTCAACACAGAGGAAGCATTTAGAAAACCAACACAGTAACAAGGACATTGCACACTTGTAGTAGCAAAGTTACTATAAGTTCACAAGAACCTCAGGTGTGTCATTTAATAAACTATCAATTACTGTTCACAAAAAGGTGTTAACAAGAAACCTGCGTGGCAAGCTGTGACACAGATTTCCAACAGTTTAAAAGTGTAACTGATGTCCATAAAACATAATTTAGGTAGTGAATCTGACTTTTTAATGGCTTAATTTAGAGGACTGTGATTGCAATACTAGCAAGAAGAAGCCTAAGAAAAAAAATTTTTAAAGGACCAATTTTAATTATTTATAGATTTGCTGAAACGTGATTCTCTTCTTAAAAATTGTTATCTGTTTGGATGGCTGTGCTGTAACATTCATAAACAAGTCTTGTTTTGGTGTAAGTGCCAAATATCATTTAGTCTAATTTGTTAAGAGTAGTTGCTTCCTATCAGTAATTTGAAACACGTGCATATCTCTGTCCCTTTTATTAATACAAACATCCATGAAGTGACCTGGCCTGACATCTTTGCCTGAGTCACCATGTAACTGTAAGGATGCACCAAATGCCTGCACACTGTTAAAGAGGCATCAAATGTGCTCCATGAGGAGACTGTTTACCTGTGTGTGTTCACCTGTGTGCATCTCTGTGCAGAGCAGCACTGCACAACATACCCTTAGCACTCCTGGCTTACCATTCTTAACAGTTACTATTTTGTGAGTATCTGGATAAAACAAGCCAATGGTTAATAAAACAGTAAGGAACACTGTTGTCACCTGTCACAGCTAAGCACAACACAGCAGATAAATTCCTAGGACAAGAACTGTATGTCTTAAAGAGCTGTAGCAGCATCCCTTAACACTTGTGGCAGGATACTGGGAATTGCTGAATGATGGCTGCATCTCTGGCTTTCCGAGGCCTTGAGCAAGTCATTAAAATGCTACAATTTGGGCAATGAAAAAAAAGTACATGACCCCAAATTAGTGGATGTTTATGCAGTGTGTGTTTTCCTAAATGTTTGCCTTGATCTTTGTGTTTCTCTTGTACCGTGTACACAACAAGTCTCATGATGCATCTTTAGAACCTTCTTGGCATGCTGTGAGGTTTAGTTAATGATTGTACAGCTCTTTGGAGATGTTCAGGCTATTTTATTTTTAATTAAGTCTTGCAAGCTACTTTGAGCTCCTCTGATGAAAGGGCTTAAACAAGTACAAAATTTCAGGTAGTCATTAGGCCAATATGCAAGGGAGCAAGATGAGGAAGTGTGCTGGCTTTGGCTGGGATAGAGTTAATTTTCTTCTCAGTGGCTGGTATGGAGCTGTGTTTTGGATTTGTGCTGAGCACAGGATTGATAATATAGAAATGTTTTTTTGTTATTGCTGAGCAGGGCTCAGTGGCTGAACACCTGCCTGCCCATGGGAAGCAGTGAATTGATTCCTTTTTTTTTTTTGCTTTGCTTGTGTGCATGGCTTTTGATTTTCCTATTTAATTGTCTTTATCTCAACCCAAGAGTTCTCTCCCTTTTACCCTTCCAATTCTCTCTCTGATTGCTGGAGGGGAGTGGCTGTGGGGAGCTTGGCTGCTGGCTGGAAGGAAGTAAAATGAGACTATGGGAGAAAGGAAACAGCTCCATTTGTCAGGTACCTGGGATATGCAGGTAAATTGTAATGAAATTAAAAAACGAAAAAAGAGTTAAAAAATTATGAGACAAGCATACTGTTCTGAGAAATGGCAGGCTTCCCATACATGTGCTGTGTAGAAGTTTTGCATGGAAATTCTGAGACACATCATCAAGGAATGACTATAGTTTTATGATATAGCTCTGGCAGTTCATTCTAGCTGAGGTTGGTTTTATTTGTTGACAACAGAATATTCTCACCTCTTCCCTCCTTGCCCTACATACTCTTGGGACACAGGAGTGGTTGGCAAATCCACAGAGTCTTATTTGCAGGAGCTGTGAAGTAGATTCCCATTAAAATCAGCATTAAAACTCTTTAGACCCAATTTCATAAAAAAACCCAAACCATGCAGCCATTGAGGAGTAAAGTGTATCTTTACAATAACAAAATGTGAGTGTTTTGACTTGCATCCTCTCAGTCATCCAGCTGGCACAGAGCTGCCACACCTCGATTTATCCAGTGTTTCTGGGGCTTGTCTGAAGGGAGTTCAATGGAGAGAACATAGTTGGTTGAGTGGCCAGTGGTGGATAAGACACCTCTTCTTGCGCTTGTCTTGTATACAGGGCATGAATAGATGTTCATATGAAGAAATTTGGAACTTTCTCCAGGTTTCAGCCAGATTATGGGCAAGGGATCATACAGGACTTTTGGCAGTGATTCTCCAATTACTGAGGATTCTCTATCCCATCGTGCACCTTCCAGAAAAAGGCCTCTCACATAAGCCCCATCTTGTGGCATTTTCTCCATTGTGTGCTCCTCCTTCATCACCTAGAATGATTAAACCATTGCTTCATTTTGTTTTTATCTGGAGTATATTAAATCCTGTAAGTGATAGTCTGAAATTTCTCCTTTAAATAAAATCTCTTTTCATCTGAAAACTCTATTTCTTGCTGCCCCATAACATGTTTCAAGCTGTTCAAGAAAAACAAAATTCTGCATTTTTCTTACCTCAAATTCAAATCCAATGTGGTCGATTGGGATGGTGTATTTTCTGGCATAGTTTTGTAAAACACCGGTCAAAAAAGACTGAGTGAAGAAGAATCCTGAGAGCCAAAAGACTGTGGGTGGCCCATTGTCGACCCAATCCTGAATATGGAGAATAAAAACAAATGTAAGAAAAAAAGTACATTTGTGTCTTCACTGTGCCAATTCACCAGAAGAGGGATGTGCTTTGAGAGCAAGGGAAATAATGGAAGGGCAAGTTAAGAATAAAATAGCCATTCAAAAAGTGTCTGGAAGTAGTGTCACTTTTTATTAAAATTGAAAGATAAGAGATTTACAATCACATATATAAAATTTAATAGTGCCTGTTATGCACTGTTTGCAAAGCATTCTCACACCCAGTTCAGTGTCCTTGGAGCAGTGAAGTTGTTAAAACATCAATGCCAATTAAAATGAATCTTCTAGAAACAGAAAAATGGAAACTCTCAGAAGCGGCACTGGATTAGCACCCAGGGATTATACTCCCAACTCACCCTGCTGAGCAATTGCCCAGCTAATCCCAATGCTTTTAATGTAGTGTATGTGTGAGTAGTTCACAACCTGGAGCAAGGACAGCACTGATACACATTCTACCTCCTCAGCTTTCAACGACAGCGCCCTGTCAGTCCAGTTCAGCATACCTGGAAGAAGACCAAACGACAGAGGAGATCAGACACGTAACTTCCCAGTGGCTTCAGTGATGGATAGGATTTGGCAGCCCACATTGATGGCACTTTTCCCATGAGCATGCTGTTGAAAACATCTTCAAGTTCAGAAGACATCAACACTTGGCCTTTAATGGCTTTGCCTATATTAATGAGGCTGCTCCGAACAACTTCAGTAAGCCTTCAGATTGAAACAAAGAAATTGTCATCTTATTATTTACTTCTTACTACCTGGTAAAGACCTCTGAGTCCAACTTGAAGGAAGGGTCAATCAAAGCTGGTAAATGTCCTCAAAGAAATTCCTTATCTCACCTGTAGTTATCAGAACACTTACTTAACTTTAGAAAAGCAAACAAAGAAAAAACACACACACAGAGAAATAAAAGACAATGAAAACGTCCACTCTAGACAAGGGAAATTAAGTGACAAGCGGTTTAAAGCTTGTAACACTGACATAGTGTGCTGTGAATATTGGGACCTGGCTATCACTGACAAAGAACAAAGTAGGCTGCCTTACCTTGACACAACAGGCTCAAATCTGATTTAAGTTCATACTCCAAGAATGTAAGTACAGTTTCTATATTCAGGTACTCAGCTGCAGCTTTCAAGTCTTTTTAAAAGATGCCCCCAAAGCAGAATATAACATGTTCACAAAACTGTCTTGTAAAAGGCTTACAACTGTTTAAGGCTTGTACTGACAACTGCAAGCATATTTCAGTATTAGCAGTACTACACAAAACACTGACCCTTACCTGTTAAATCGAATTAGTTCTTGCCTAAGAACTGTATTCATGGACTCTTCATAAAGTACTGGGTAGGCCTTCATAACCTCTTCCATGTCATAGCTACTTGGTAATTTGGATAGGATGTCCTGTGCTAAATCTTCAACAATTTCCTGAAATCACAAGTCTGCAGTGAATAAGGAATATTCCTTTTTCCACCTCCCATATTTTTATTGAATAAACTCCACAAAATACTATAGATTTTGTATTTTTTCTGCACAACCACATAGCTATTTTAGTCCATTTTTCTATAGATATAGTGCTTACATGCTCCTACTTGTTTTGGGCATCATCCTGTCTGTCAGTCTCCACATGTGCCTGCTTGCTCCTTTTTCCTTCTCAATACATTTAAATTCGTTAGTGGTTTTGGTTTAATTTGCAAAAATGTTTTATGTGACTTCTAAGGAAATAGGCAGAAGGGCAGACAAGTATAATCCTATTACTGCCACAGTGAAGGAAAAGACAAAGCATGCAGCACAGGGGAAATGATGGGAAGGCCACATGAATACCCCAGTCAGGCAGTGCATGAATTTCCATCATTGGAATTTGTAGACTGGAATTAAATGTCATAGTTTAAAATTGCCTAGAGATGGATGTGACTTGAGGTGCATTACCAACGGTGATTTTTAACTGTGTTCTAACTCCAATTCATGACTGAAGTGAAGCACTTTGCTGTTATTTTAAAGCACCAAATATGAAAGAAACATTCAAACCGTGTCTGTGCCGGTGGGGTTGTATGGTATTAATCTGTTTGAATGGGAAGTCATGAAGGTATCTTCCATCCTTAAAGGTATAATGCCAAATCCATTTGCTTCTCTACAGGGACATTCACATCTACTCCCAGTGCTACAGTCACAGGATGAGAGGTCTTTGATTACTCTGAGACTTAGGACATGACAGGAAAGGGCACCTTTCCAGAGTGCAAGTTGATCTTTCTTCCCCAGTTACCTGAGGGGACTTGCCACCTCCCCCTGCTTCCCTAGGCAAAGTCAGGAGCACTCCATGGAAAAGCTGGTTAGTCTCCTGGTTATCCTTGGTGATGTCTGCATTTTCATGAAGTCCAAACACTTCAGGGTGTGTTATAATTGGCAAACTTCGTATGTATTCAATGTAAGACTGTAAAGCAAACATTCAGATACCAGACATCACGCAATGCAATATTCATAAACACTTGGTAAATCCAACTTGGACAGAACCTTCCCATTTACCATCAAACACAGTAGTTCCCTGTCAAACACATCCAGGGACTGACTTACACAGTCCACAGAGATAAATATAAAAGTTTTGACTGATTCAAAGACTCACAGAGGAGTTGTTATTACCACCCTCATGTAAGTGGCAAGAGAAAGGAAAGGATGTTAGAAATATCCAAGGAGTGCTGTTAGGAGTCACAGAGAGGGTAGGATGCTGTATGTGTCACCCCCACAACTGTAGGCTTCACAAATAGGTGGGATTTGAGCACATTTGTTATCTTTATGCAGTTGTTAGAAGGGAAAAAGGGGATGAAAACTGAGTATATACCTGTCATTCCACCTCTTCCTCCTGACCACTGCTTTCAAGGCAAAAGTGGTGCAAGAGGGTGCAGAAGTACTCTGTAAATTCCTGAAGCCTCCTTATAGGCTTTCTAGAACTGTAATGGAAACCTGCACAGGGGTGGCTCTTTGCATCAACAAATGCCAGAATATTAGATGGTTGCTACGTCCCCACTGGGGTGTGGTAGATATTAAATACCAGATTCGTATTTCATACATAAAATACATTGTGGCCTGGCTTTGTGATCTTATGGGGTTTATTTTATATTTGTTGTATTCAGCATACCAAAATATAGTGGAAGTAAGTTCCTCCCCAAAAACTCAGAGAGAATTTACGCCTCTTTTCTTCTCACCTCATATGGGCCATGTGGTGGTATGTAGTAGTCACCTCCAGCTGAGAGCATGTATTTGTCCTGCTCTATATCCTTGTTATAGACTATGGAAAGAAGGGACAGGAGAAGACGCCTGTCCTTATCATCTGTCACTCTACCTCCATAGTTACACTCCCCTGGGAAAGGACAAAGAAAACCAGGACAAAAAACCTGAAAGTTAATGCACAAATAAAAATCGTTTTGCAATAATGTGAAACTCTGGTAAGCTGAAGCTCCAAAGCTCCAGATCTATTAACAAAAATCAGGAATGACAAGGCTGACAAAGGAGGTGCCAAAAAGCAGCTTATCTTGCTGAATAGCCACAGCAACCAAGTTATTTACACAGCTCAACACCTCCTGCTTTAAACCCATGACTATTATCACATCCTCTGGTAAACTGCCAAAGTTTACTGTGTCAGGCTCACATTGATCAGCAAAGGTGAATCAGAGGCCATCGACGTTTTTAGGTGATGTATATGAAGCAAAAACTAGGAGGTTTGCTGGGCCATTAGTAATTCTTCTAGCTATAACAGCAATGACATCGGAGGGTTTGAGATCCAACTCCCAAGGACAGTTCAACTCCAGCATCCACCAATGACAGCCAATTGTATGTGGAACGCCAAGAAAGTAAACCTGAGTGGAATCCACTCAGTTTGTCAGGAACTGAGTAGTCTGTCACTGTACCAGCTGAAAGTGCCCAGCAAAGTCAGCACATGAGAGGATGTAGTGCCTGTACCTGTTAGATAGGTCAGAGCTTCAAATGGGATTTCTTCATACTCATTCAGAAACATCTGGATCTGTTGCATACTGATTCTGAGGTCGGATTCGTTGAACTCATATGGAATATTCCAACCTGTTCAATTGAGAAAAGATACACAGGGCAGTGGTGCTCTGTACTGACAGCTGGGCTCAGGAAATGATGGTATTGGTACTACACTGCTACTACAGAGCTGAAGATATCACCTGCTAGACAGTACCCTGGAATACCAGGCTGTTTACTGCACAAGGGACAATAGGACTCCATAAAAATACTGTATCCTAAGGCACTATTACCATCATTCTATGTAATTAAAACATAAACACAGGCATTTTGACATCACACTCTCCTGAAAATTA
This sequence comes from Cephalopterus ornatus, assembly GCA_013396775.1. Taxonomy (NCBI): domain Eukaryota; kingdom Metazoa; phylum Chordata; class Aves; order Passeriformes; family Cotingidae; genus Cephalopterus; species Cephalopterus ornatus. The sequence goes on from VZRE01009800.1 coordinate 97,908, forward strand.
TATTTTACTGGCTTGATACTTCCAGTTAATCTGTTGCTATCTGGGCACAATGAGAACAGGAGTTTTCATTCATGTATTGATTCCAATTTTTCATCAACCTGCCCATCTATTAATATTGTTTGTGTATGACATTCAGAATAATAGTGCAATAAAACAAACAAGGAAACAGGAACATACTCCAGATAAGAGAATCCTTCAGAAAACCTATACCCCAAGCGCAAACCAAAAATAGGGCTATTGCTGCAACTATCCTTCTTCCCCCAGACAGTTGGTCACATTAAGCAGTAGATGTTGCTTTTGAAAACAGCCTCTTTGTCACTTTCAAAAACTCTATTTTTACTTTATAGCAATATATGAGTGTCTTCATACTGACAGTTTAGTGTTTATTTAAACAGCTGCCTATTAAAATAACAACAGTGGCTTTCAATCAAAATAATAACAGCAACCTGTTATGACTAAGACACACTCAGCTGATAGACTGAGAACTTCATATGCACCAGTGGAGAGCATAAACCTTATAGTCTTATAAAAATGGAATCTGTAATTCCATAAGTTCTATATCCCATGCAGAAATTCTATAGAGTTTTCCACGTGTCAAGAATATAGAAGAAGCTGAAGCACAAATCTTATGATACATCTCTTTTCATTGCTGTGCTATCAACAACACACTGCAGCTACATAAATTTGTTTCACACCAAGTAAATATACGCACTGGCTTTGATAAAACAAAGTATGCATAACACAATAACAAAAGCAGAACTGAGGAAGGCACACCTTTCCTTACAAAAATTTAAAACTGGAACTGGATTTGATAGTTAGCAAAAACTACAGTAATTAATTGATAATTTAGTAAGCTATAATTTAATGTAATTACTGTCTAATGTATTTATTTGGAAAAACGGTACTTTCTGGTTCCCCCCTAGGGTAATACTTTTAGTAGCTTCAAGAGTAGCTTTGCCTGAAAAAGAATTCCTGCAGATAACAGCTTTTAAACTTTATTACCTTCCGTGCAATGCAGGTTGCACTCTTGTAACACCACTAACAATACTGCCTTTTTACAGAGAGACCCCAACAATGCATTTCAACACCACTGATCTTTTTTGAAACAAACTGCAAAATAATCTAAACCTTACCCAATGGGCCAAAGTTTCTCCTTTCCTGCACAACAGCATGAAAAAAGCAAAGGCCAAACAGTAGTTTTTGCCACATCACTGGCTTTTGGCAGCTGCCAAAGAACACGGGGTCGGAGATGGGGTCGTTCAGGTACGATCGGAGCAGGTTCACTCGAACGCCTTTCGGAGGCTCATTCGTCATTTTGATGCCATTCTGGAGGATACTAACAGGAAACTTTTCTGATGGGTAACTAGTTAACCACAACCTAAAAAGAAGTTTGAAAAGCACATTATCAAAAAATCATTAATACTGAGAAATCCTGCGTGTTGATCTATAGAAGACAAAGTTTTACTACTTGCTTAACTATAATGATAACATCTAACTTTGTTCTGAAGTCCAGGCATAAAGTAGATTATACTGGACAGGTAGAAAAGATGACATCTTAATTATGGATCTTTATTTTATCACTACACATAAACAATATCAATTATAAATACAGTCATTCACACAGAAGTAGTTTAATTTCTTTTTTGCAGTGTCTTCAGCAAACAAGAAATACTCTCATTAAAATGTGCAAAACACTGAAACTCCTACCTGAACTTTTCATTGGTATTCTCAGGCACTATGACTTCCTCACAGATTTTTTCCAAGGCAGGCATCCAGCTAGTTGCAAGATGACAGTTTTGCAACACTACCCAGGTTCCATCAGCAATAGCCTGATAAATCATTTTTGCTGCTATTGGGCCCTGGCCCTGTCCAAGCGAAACGGTTTGAATGCTTGTACTTCCCATGCTGACATCATCAGCAAATTTTAGTAAACCTAGGATGGCAAATGTTTTATACATGCAAACAAAGACAAAGTCTATTAGAAAGTAGAATATGTTATATTAATCATTTTTGTAATGAAAATAAAAGGACAAAAGTGAACACATATCTTAATTAAAGAAACCCAAACAAAACCACCTCAACAACCCAGTAGTAGTATCAAATGCTGTATCAGTCTGTTTCTGAGGCATATACTAAAATTTAGGGGTATAAGGTATCACCAAAAAAAAAAAAAAAAGTCAAAGCAAAAACTAGGCAGGTTTAATGGCCCCAAGGGTTCAGTTCCAGCCTGCACTACAGCTCTTGACTCTCCCTGTTGCCTGGGTACAATTTTACAATACAATATTATGAGAGTTGAGCTGCAAATTGGATCTTTAGATCTGGTTAAAAATAGCCCTCCAGCTTTGCTAGCAAAACCAGTACCTTCTGGAAATACATCCTTATGGTATGGCTCCATATTACAATTCTTTTGGCAGAAAACCAGATTTAAAAATAATCTGGGTGGTTATACTTTAAAGGGCATTTAACAAATGTGTTTTTAAGTGTGGCCATATACACCACTTAATTAGCAACTAAGAGGGAGGAAACTTTCTGGAGGAGGGGTTGCAACAAAGACTGGGGCAAGCCTCCAACACCCACTGAAAGAATTGTAACGCAAGTATAAATTATAAACTGGTCTGGATGCTACAATCTGTTAGATCCCTAAATTGCAGCTCAGACACCGAGACATTTCATCATCACTACATTCATCCCACCCTCTAACTGTTTTACTATCATGGTTTATATATGGGCAGATGCAAATGTTTGATATTCCATCATTGCTGTACTGTCCTTTAAAGACACTTTAAAGATCAAATGAAGGGGCCTATTATCAGTTTAGTCATACTCAGTGACATTTAACGAGACTAAAAAAGATATTTTTAATATCAATCTCACCTGCCATAGGATCAGCACCTGGTGATAATATAAAAATCAAAGGGGCACAACAATTTGAATCACTGTAACTTCTTCCAAGATCAAATGTGGGTGGTTCGATAAATGTCCTTCCCATATTTTCCACAATGAACATCTGCACTGCCGGGATAATTTTGTCGGGTCGCAAACATCTGAGAATAACCATGCGATCCAACCCCGTCAGTCTGCTCCACGCATCTGGGAAGGCTTCTTCGTGGGGTTTGACAGAGTCATAGATTGGCTTCCACTTGGAAAAATTGTCTCTTATGTGTTCCATAAGTCCCTGGAGGTTTGTCAGGCAAGACGCACGTACGAGCTCAGCCCATGATTTGTTAGACAGCCAATCCGGAGCTGGATTGGGGTGAGGATTGTCAAGAGCAACGCCTCCTGTCAGTAGGAAACGCCAAACCTCATCATCTATTTGGTCTTTTCCCTTCATAATGCCTACTGTCAGAAGGAAGGAGAATAACACCTTATCCTTTTCAAACAGCGAACGACAGACATTATTATAGATGCTTACTGTGAAATGATCGGTTATATTTTTAATTCTCTGTTCCAGATTTCCACTCTTTTTGCTTTTAGCAATAGACTGAACGTACAAGTTAATGAACCAAACCAATGAATATTGGTACATAGGTTCAATGTTTGCCAGATCAGAGATGCAGAAGAAGACAACAGCTGAATGAACAGCAACTGGCTTATACCCCATTCGAGTAGAATCTATTTCCTTCTCAGTTAAAGAGGAAATTTTTTGCTTTTCAGAGATTTCTTCAGATAACTCTTTGGATGAAGACAAAATTTTAATTGCTGTTTCATCCTCTAAGATGTTTCCTTCTGAATGGGAAAGGACCTCCAGGATTTTATCTTCTATTTCTTTTAGTTGTTTCTTGTTGGCTGCGCTTTCTATAATAAGTTGATTTTTCTTTTCTTCTAACTCAGGCTTTTCCTTTGCAGCTACAATTCCAAGAAGTTGGTCCTGAAGACCCAAAGGTGTAATCATGAAATTGAGTAGACAAACTTTCACAGCCACCTCGGGATAATAATGAGGATTTCTTAAGTGGGTTGTCATGTAAAACCTGAAGTCTCTTGAATATTCAATTATATTTTCCCCTAATTTCATGTATTCTACTCCTTGTTGTTTAAATGTTTGTTTTAATAGAATGGGTTCTATGAAAGCATCTAATTCTTCACCAATATTTTCTAGCAAGACTGGTGTTCCAAGCTGAATAGAAGTTTCTAATGTCCTCACATAATGTGTGTCAGATAATTTGATAACTGACAGCTTGTTAGTTTTCTCCATATTTTTTATCCACTTGTTAGCTTGCCTTTGAGGATCTATCATCAAAGCCCATCTTCTTGAGTTAGAAACAATTATACCATTGTCAATGGAAAAAGAATCAACCGGCAATCCAGCAATCTGCCATGCCCGGATTTTGACAGGATCCCCTAAGGTGTTACTCAAGCTAAAATCACTGGAGCACGGGATGTTCTTCTCACTGCACAGAACCTGCCACTGCTTTTGACACTTCAGGCGGTAATCGACAGTAAAGGCTCCCAAATAGGCCACAGTTCCTGATGATAAAAGCACATCTCCTACAAGGTCTGTGTACCGAATTCCTAACAATCGTGCAGCTTCTGTCCACCTCTCCTTCTCTCCACCCAGACCACTGATCAGCTGTTCAGCTCTGACGAGCTTTTGTGAGCAACGTTCAATATTATCTTCTAGTTCTTTCTTCTTGTTATTCATTTGGTCAAACTCATCTTGCAAAGCCTGAAGGCGATCAACTACCTCCTTCAGTTCTGCTTGTTTTACTCTTAACTTCTGCATTTGAACCTCCAGTACTTCTTCTGCCCCTCTCAAACGTTCACGCTTAGGGGCGACCACCTTCTGAACGCGGTCGTACACCTCCATGGCTCGCACCCACTTGCAAAGTCCTTCACAGGCAGATGAGACGTTTTTTACGACATCTGGCTGAAAATCTGCATGACCAATGAACTTCTCTCTAATTCTCTTCATTATAGCGGGAGGAATATTATCCTTGTCATATTTCTGTAATTTCTCGAGGAACTTGATATCTGAAAGAATTTTTTTAGCTGGCCCCCAGTAGTCTTCAATCATTTTACCTATATTGCAAATGAGACTAAAATCAGCCTTACTATATGCATGTTCAAACCGAAAAAAATACTTTGAAACATAATATGAAGAATTAACATCAATGATTCTGCAATGGAATTTTACTTTGCAAAGACTGTCCTCCCTGGAGGTTTTTAAGATGAGATTTAATGTGGCACTTAGTGCCATGGTCTAGTAACCACAGTGGTAGTGGATCAAGGGTTGGACTTGATGACCTCAGAGGTCTTTTCGAACCCCGCTGATTCTATGATTCTATGAAATACTTTGGGAAAATCAGTACCTAAAGGAATTCAGACAGGAACTTCAGCATCACTAACCAATGTAATATTTATTAATTGCATATTAATTATATATCAACCAAGCACATTAAGGGAAACAAATTACTATACAGTCTTTCTTAGCATAGCCTATTAGATAAATCAGTAACTATGTGAAAGTATTTCTTCCTAATCTAGATAAGTCAGTTTTGGATGAAAGGCATTTATAGAATTCTTATTTTCAATTATGAAGGGTTGAACTGTAAAGGCATAAGGTGGAAGAAAGGTGAAAGATAAAGGTCTCTTTCCCATCTTACAAATTTTGTGCAATCCCACAATAACAACATAAACCACACATAACAAGCTTGTTAGAGTGATTACCTATGGCAGGGGTATAACCAAAATTTTGCCTCCTGGCCTAAGTGATAGTCTGGAAGCAGGGGTAAATGGAGGTGAGTGGTGCACAGCACGCCTCCAGCTCCCCAAGTTCCTCCAGGCAACGCAAAACTCAAGATTGGGTCAAAGCAAGTTGAAGAGATGACTTTGTGCTGATGACTGGGATCATATTTACAAAGCCTGTACAACAGTGTCGAGCAAGGGCAGTATGTGACCATGGCCAAAGCAGCCTTTGCTATTCAGTGTACTTGTAAATCACTGCTTGGCAAAATGCACTTTGAGTGCATGTGCACGTGGCTGCATTCACACCAGAAGCACTTCACCAGCCCACCACAGCAGTACCCCACTCATTCCTAGTGCAGGGATAACAAAAGCCACATCATTACCACTGCCACTTGGGTCAGGTTTTCTCTCTGGCTTTGTTGCCCTCATGATACAGATACTCTCCATGACGAGCTTAACAGGACCGGGTGGATTCTGCATGGATTTCACAAGAGAGATGTCTGCAGGATTCAGGGTATCAAGAGCCGCCTGTGCTGCAGCCAGAGCTGGCAGGGCCTCAGCAAGGTCTGCTTCACATTCGTCCTGTTAAGACATTGGGCAGAAACCTGTAAAGCTTCATCCAACACCAGGTCTGCAGCCTGCTTACCCCACACAGCCCCAGAGAACTTTCTCTCTTGTTAAGCACCCAATAAAGTGACTCTTCACAACATTGTGCTTCTTGGAGAGAAAACTACTTTCACAATTTGACTGCACGGTTTAAAGAGAGAAGGTTTGTAGAGAAATAAGCAACTTCCCTAAACTGAACTGAGAGCTGAAAAATCCAGACAAGCTTTCAAGATCAAAGTCTCTCTGGTCTGGCAATAAGAATTAAAATAAAGGTTAGATACAGTCGTTCTTAGTGAAATCTTACAGTGCAGATCAGGTGAAAAATGGATACTGTGTAGCTTAAATGCTTTATCATATACTCAGATCTCAGTAGTTATCTATCTTATCTATCACTGACATTCCAATTAGTTAAAAAAAAAAAACAACTGAGGAATCCTGGAGCTTCCCACAGGAAATTCTGTTACGGACATCTGGCTATGGCATTATCTCTAAAGTTATGCTTAACAGGGCTCCCTGCAGCACTGTGCCAAATTACCTCAGCTAACTCTAAATGAACTGTCTTTGGGCCTGGAGACAGTATAAACTCATTATTCAATCTGTTGAAAATGAGAATATATTAGTACAGAAGTAAGAGCTCTACAGCTTTTGGAACGTGGACTAGAGAGGGAAGCTATGCAGTACTGTGAGATGTAGTCAATGCTCCAAACAGCCAAAATTTATCGTGTTTGTATTAGGAATATGTCATTCATCATCTCTTTACAACTTTGTTACTCTAAGAGCTCGGCTCAGCCCATTAACACATCATCACAGCTCCCAGTTGCTCGGAGCCCATCCTGGTCCAGGCTCAGGCCCCTGGGCACTACCTTAATGCCTTGGGCAACAGCAGCTGCATCATTGGCCTCTTTTTCATCCGCTGACACTACTTCCTTTATTGCGTCTACTTCAACTGTTTCCTTTTCAATCTTGATCATCATTTTTTCTGTTTCAGCAGAAGTTTCAATCAGTTCAGGCTGAAGGGCAGTCAGTTCTTTCTGCATCTCTGCAACCTGATGAATGTAACAGGAAGTCAAGAAAAGATCTGTGTAAACATTGCATGCATTTCACATCATGATGTCTTAGGAAGAAAGATCGGAAGACTCTATATTAATACAATCTAAAAAGGGACATTTGATCCAAAGAATTATTAATAGTTCTCTAGTTTATTTTTCCTAAGAGCTGTTTTATTTAACTGAACAGATTTTTAAACGTATTTTTATCATCATCTATGCAATACACTTGCTTTTTTAAGATCCACTTCATTTCAACAATGAGAAATAAATGGATTAATTCTCTTTTTTCCTCACAGTCAGTTTCAGTCTGTGAAACCCCAAATAATCCTTTATTGGACACATTTCCTTTTTATGGAAAACAAAATCCAAAAGAAACCTGGAAGGAAACACAGAGTTGGTGACAGCAACAGCTGCAAACTGAATGTTCTTCCTTCAGTAAGTATCTGGAAGCCCCTTTACTTTGCATCTTGGAAAGATCAATCCCTGGATCAAAGGGGTTGGAAAAAGGGGTTATTTATCTGGAACCTGATCAACTTCTTACTAGGAATCTACTCAGGAATTAATGTTTATTATTGTCTTACAACATTCTTCCATTTCTTCTCTATTTTGAAAAGGGTAATAGGTACTAGGATGCTGAGGTATGGATTCTTCATATAAGGTTTTGAGAAAATGATGAAATTTATAAGGGTTATCCTATTAAGAGCAGTAATCTAACTTTTCCTGCTGGCTTTCTATAGAAAACTATTAATACCATCATGAACACAGCAAAGAGCAAATTTACCAAGTATTATTTTTACAAGTTTTAACCACACAGACCCCATACCTAAGTATGCATATGGCAATATTCAGCATTTTCATCTGAAACTTACTTGTAGAGATGCAAAATCAAGTTTCTGAAGTCCCACAAGATAACGAGTCCTCATCATGTCAACTTCTTCCCTTTTTTTATTCAGCAGACTCTTAAAGGTAAGAATCAATTCAACGTAGGAAGTTGGTGTCACATAGTTGTGTCTTCGCAGTGTCGCATAGTAGCTGACGGAGAGTTCTCTCACACTTTCTTGGAAGTATTTGCACAGTGACACAACCCTAGAGAAAATTTTTCCACGTTACTTTGAAAGTACAGTCTGTCTTTATGTTAACTATCAGAAAATTACTCTATGTTTATGAACTCAAATTAGTGTTAGGGAAGGCAGAGATGTATTTTCCCCATTATTAGCAATATTTTGGACTCCTTTCAAAGAAACATCGGATACATACACCTGAGTATCTTTGACTTGCACTGAAATCCCAGATTTGGCTCAGCTTTGCCAATTTTTAAGGACAGACTCCTGATCAAATATGTTGGGGGCACGGGGACAGGGGAACACACATTTGCTTTATATTTCTTGACAGATAAACTCATACTCTTTTCTAATGTCATCTTTGAGTTCAATATCCTCTAAAAACTTGTTAGCAACCATTTCCAAAGCATCTGTAGGCCAGGTTTGGAACCAGTCAATGGTGCAGCAGTTTATCAGTGAAGGGAACATCCGTAATCGATTCCGAAATGCATCTCCAATAGGACTCATGGCTACAAAAATAAAATCATGGCTGTTACCTAAGTTTGTTTGCAGTTAAGAAGCAGAAAAAAACCCGCAAAGCTAAATTAAAACATTTTAAGAAACAACACATTGAATACACACCTAAAACAATATGCAAATTTTTCTTCACCCTTTCAATAAAGAAACTGTACATAGCAAGGGGAGTGGCTTCGATCTTCCTGTTCTCCATCCTTGCTGCACCTTGCATTTTCTCAACAATTTCAGCCTTCTCATCTGCTGCAAAGATATTAGGCACATCCCCAGTGTTTAAAAGCATGTTGATATCTTCCACAAATGATTCATCCTTTATTTGATTATCACAGAACAAAAAGGACACATTGGTGTTGCCAACGCCTGCTTTCAGCATGACTTGTTTAATGTCATCTTTCCATTCGTTGACTCCATAGGACTTGGTGATTTCAATCTGACAGAGCTCAAAGGAATTCATGAAGGTGGCCAGCTTGGTCGCGCTCTGCCGGCCGCTCCCGCCAACGCCCACCAACAGCAGGTGCCCATTGTCCTGTTTCAATACCCTGCATATCCTTGAGATATGCTCAATAGCAAACTTGAACATGACCAAGGACATTGGTGCCTTGCTGACATTGTTGTATTCCTCCAGGTAGTATTCCATCACGCTTGTCAGCTGCTTTAAGTCTGTGATTTCATCATATACTTTGACACTACTGCTGGGCTTTAAATAGTCTCCAAAGAACAGGCTGCGAATATTATCATCAGTGACTTTTCCAGTAGGTGAGAGATGGCTCAGTACCTAGGGAAAAGACAAGAATCAACAGATAATTCTATCCATTAGAGAATTATTTTCCTTAAAGTCATAATAATCTTTATCTACATAGTATTGCTACTGTGGAAAGCAGTGTTTTCCAATATTCTAGTTACTACCTTAGTCTGGGAAAGAATACTGTAGGTTGACATGCAAGTTTCCACATATGCACACCTCACAGAGAGCTACTGCTGTCAAATATAGGACAAGTTCTCAAAAGGCTTCTTGGAAACGTACCCACTACACCCATTGGCTTATTCAAATAATTCACTTCAGTAAAAGCACAGACAAAAGCTGTGCAAGACATTTATTCCATTCCAGTTGGTCCTCTGTACCAACACAGAATCCCTTTGAAGTTATGAATCATTCTGATAAGAAGTCACTTGTATTAACCTGACTAAGAATATGTGTCATACTGAATGCTGAATAAGAGATTGTCCACACTTTTTAAATGCACTGCTCAAAATAATTCAAAATGTCCCCAATACTAATTTAATCTCAATGTCTAAGTATTTCTGAAAATGCATCATTATCAGTCCCAGCAGATTACCCAAAAATACCTTATTAAAGTTCTGCTTGAAGCTATTTAATGTTGTATCTTGTACCATCTGAAAGAACACCTTCCTGTCATCCTCATCAACTAAGCGATCATAGAAAACTCTGTAAACCTCATGAATCCAAAGTCTGATCAGTTTGTCTCCATCCTGAAAATGTAAATATGAGAACATGGGTAAATATAGCTCAGGCAGGACTTGTTCAAAAAGAAAAGGTTAGAAATGTCCATCTGGACCCTGCCATACCTTGTACTAAACTCAGTGGGAATCTTTCAGTTCCAAGCCATTCAGCACATGGCTCAGCATCTGCTAACTTAACTGGATTCCTCACCTAGTTACCATCTCATCCTTCCTGCCAATACAAACTGGGACTCTTATGTCAAGGCATTTTTCTCTACTCTATCAAATCTCCCCATCCTTCCAAGATATGGCTCACGGGCTGTAACTCAATCCCTTCTCAAAAGCCTTCGTGGCTAAGATTTCTCCTGAATAGCTTGTGGCTGTTTTGTTCTGTTTCTGCACCAAAAACATTCCCCCAGCAGAAACAACAATTTTAACACTCTCTTAATCTGACATTTTACTGGAAATGGATGAAAAAAGTAGAAGGGTGAAAATCATACACATCTATCACTATTCATTTGGAGTTTGTGACAACAGGCAAACTCAGGGCTAAATTATTTGGTCTTGTTCATGGTAAGCTTGCCATTTGTGAAAAGGAGATACTGAGTCTTTGCCCATTTTGTGTATTAAGTTTGCAAGGTCAGGAGAGGGGACTGTCTACCTTGATCTATAGGTTTTAACAGGAGGGCCTTGGACCTCTGGGTCCAACTGTAACAGATTAAAGAATATTAACAAAACAACAGCTCTCTCCCTCGGAGATGTACCGAAAATATATAACAAGGTATTCAGGGACTATTCTGATTTTAAAACCTGTAAATCTATTGAAATCATAGTTCATGTATTTTGAGATATTTACTTTTTGATCTTATAAAAATAATTTACTTTTTCCATTACTCTCTTTTATTTTAACATAATTAAACTACAACTTACTTGCAGATGAGTGTGTGGACAGAGCAAAACTCCTTTAATAACCCTGGAAAAATCCCGTAGATTAAAGACATAGTGGGATTTTGCAGGAGTTGGGAGAAAATTATCAACTGCCATTTTATAAATCACTGATGTCGCTTGGACCATCATCTTACCCAGCCTTAAGAAGGAAAAGAGGTACAATTTTAACTTCTGCAGATAAATCACAGGGCAAAAGACGATAAAGGTGATACAGGAAATAGATCACATTACTTCAGAAATGAAGAGTCAAAGCCTTTGCTGAAGTGCCAGTCAGTAACTGCAGTAAAAATCTTGGTTAATATGTCATCGTTGAAAGAGCAGATAGATACAATATTCAAGTGCCGTGTGAAGCGTCCTGTAATACAACAGAAGGATGCAGAGAGATTTAAAATCTCCAAATATTTTTCCACCTCACTCAACCAACAACATTCGAAGCTGGCTCCAGCCACATGATTTCGTTTCCAGCAAATTTCTGCCGCAGCAGTGATGCAGAAGAAATGTAAACTTGTTTCTGTTTTATATCAGTATTTCACTCGGAATAACAGTTTTGAATGTGTAAAACGTGCGTCTCCATTGCAAGGCCTCTATCACCCAAATATAAATTTCAGCTCACTTCAGCCCTCTTGATTGTGATTGTGACAGAATAAAACTTTACAAAATCAAGTACCTTTTTATTGGCTTTCACCTAAAAAGAATCAGTTTATACATTAGTAAATTTCACAAATTTAGCTATATCAGAACAGTTATTTTCATAAAGCCTTCTCAGAGCACATAGAGTTATACCTATATCAGTGTTTATATAAAGTACCTTTTTATTGGCTTTCACCTAAAAAGAATCAGTTTATACATTAGTAAATTTCACAAATTTAGCTATATCAGAACAGTTATTTTCATAAAGCCTTCTCAGAGCACATAGAGTTATACCTATATCAGTGTTTATATAAAGTACCTTTTTATTGGCTTTCACCTAAAAAGAATCAGTTTATACATTAGTAAATTTCACAAATTTAGCTATATCAGAACAGTTATTTTCATAAAGCCTTCTCAGAGCACATAGAGTTATACCTATATCAGTGTTTATATAAAGCAAAGTAGCCTGAAGTGCGTTATAACAGTGTAGGTGCAGATACATTAAGGCTTTTATTTACCTATTTTTTGCATTAGAAAATATAAGTTCCCTTACAGTGCTGTGACAGGAATCATGGACTTGCAGGTAACATGCTTGGTAATTAAATGCAAGCAGCCTATCTTAGCAGCAGGAGATACAATTTCAGAAGAGAATTGCCAGAGACATGGCAAGAAGATGTGTTCCCTCCCTTTGCCAAAAAGTAGAAAATGGGAAAAGTGTCCATGCTCTGATTTTACAATCACTTTCATCAGTCACGGTTTAATCAACATTAAAAACATTGTTTCTAATGTTGATTAAAGTACTGCTGGAAAAGACACAGATCTGAACTTGAACGCACAGACCCCAATTTGGAATGCCCCAGCCAGTGAATGTACCTGTAGGCCCAGCAGTCACAGATAAACGTAGAATTTGTCATCAGCAAAACTGAACCCGCCTCTTAACTTCAGTGAACCAGACAACCACTTCCCAAAGTAATGTATTTCCTACCTGTAATATCATTCCTGCCTCCCCCAGGTGGACCCATAGCCGTAACAAGCAGCACATCTGTGATATTGATCTGGGATGCATCTTTCTTGTCATACCAGTGACCATGATCAACCAATTGTCTGAGAAGCTCAATAGCTGGCTGGGCTCCATACACCTCCTTTTCAGGCATGTTTAGGTCATCTATGGAGAACATGGACATTGAATAAAAAACCTCAGTGTTTAGGAATTTAGTTTTCTTCGAAGAAGGAAAAATAACTGAACCAGAGGTAGAAAAAGGCTGTGTGTTGTTATTCTTGCTTCCCATTAAACTAACCAGAATCAAATGCCATTATACCTCACAGGCGTAATTAGGGGTGATGGCTCAACTTAGTGTGGTTGGTGATTTTGTTTTATTTCATGTCATATCTCACTGAAACTCTAAGAACTGCTCTGAAGACAAATACCACTTAAACCTCTTGGCAGGGGACAGTGCTAATCCTTCGATGAACCTTGGGGGTCCCTTCCAACTCAAGAAATTCTAGGATTACGATCCTTTGGGTGCCTGAAAAAAGCCAAAGAGCACTGAAGCAATCCAAATTTACTAGTCTCAGTGAACCACTTCTTTTGCCAAAAGGCAGAATTAAAATGATTTAAAAAAAAAACTGATAAAAATGTCTTACCCACAAATATTACAGCTTCTTTCCCTGCAGGAGGTCCAAATACTCCTTTTCTTCTTCTGTCTAGCTTGGACATAACAATATCCTGGGTTTGGTTAGCAGAGGTTCTTGCAGAGAAGTTGATGAAACTTGGGATGTATTTTTCCTTTGGAAGTTTTAGTAGAAAATTGTTTGTTATAGCTGTTTTTCCAGTGCCAGTGGGACCCACAAAAAGCAAAGGGACACTATGTTCCACATACGTTTTAAGAAAAAACATTTGTCTGGCAGTTTCTACTGTTGGAATGGTCAGCTCAGATACCTGTTACACAGGAAAGTAAAAGAGCACATGAAAACCAAACATGTAACACCTTAATCAACAGCAATATTTGCAAGCAAATCCAGGAATCCTGTAGCACAAATGCATTTTTTAAAAATCCTGTTCTCTGAAAACCTAGGCTATAACAAGGTTCTAGTAGATAGTATGGCCCTACTTCTTGTTAGTGCTTATTCAGTAAGTAGCAAAACTACCTGTATTGTGGTTCACAGACATTATATAAAGTCTGGAAGGAGAACTGCAGAGTAAAGTATGGCTTAGTTCTGCTCCCCTACTCTCAGTACTGCTCTCCGTATCCCAAAGAAGCAGTAAGTCCCTTTGCTTGCTGTCTCTAAGTAACTCATACTATAATATCATGAGATCAACCACAGAAAACAAAAAAAGAAGGAATGGAAATTCAAGCTTCAGCTTTTACCCCACCATGGTTTCCCCAATGTCAGATGCTATTAGAAAACAAAGCAGAACCAAAATTTTAACCATCAGGCAACCTCAGGGCTCCACGTGCACCTGCAGTGCTGAACTTTCAGTATCAGTGTTACCAGAATTCAGACATAAGTGTGAAAAGGAGCCTACAGAGATTAATGAAATGTTGCAAAACAATCATTAAACAGCCTAATATAATAGCATCAGAGCTAGCTAAGCTAGTTAATTATACCTCTAAATCATTTAGTCAAATAATTATTTTCTATTATAAAGATACTAATGTGAACCTTAGCCCCGGGGGAGATAACTTGCTCTTCTTTTGTGATGTACTCCGTCCACATGTTCCACTGCCCACTGCCATGCTTATGAAAATAGAAGTCATAAACACTCCCTGTTAATTGAAAAACACAACACAGGAAAACCCACTGATTAAATAATAGACTTCAGTTATTTTAGTGTGAGATGTGAGATCTGTAATCTGTGAGATAACAGAAGCTTTCTACTACGCAAGATAGACCCTCTCCACATCCCCCATCTCACCCCCCCATGCCATTATCATCACCAAATTATTTTAGGTCAGATGCAGCTACACTGTTTGAGTACAACAGTAGGCATATGCTACTCCTGGTTATAAGAGCCAGGAAAGAGCACCCAACTGTGCAGCCCAAGGCTTGGCAGATGGTGGCTCTGCTGCAAACTTAACATCTGCCAGGCACTCTCTTCTCCCTTAAAGTGACAAGTTTTCTTACTGCTTTATAAAAGGCCAGGCAAGTACAGTTATGAAGAAGCACCTTTTTCTGGGAAGATATTGTTTTTGGTAAGCTTCACACTTTTAGGGCGTGGGTTTTCCTCATTCATTCCCATTAGCAAGTTGCGGTAAAATGAATCAAATTTTTTTCTGCTGTCTGCATCGATGATCCCACCAACTGTCCATACCAAAGCAAAAAGGAAAAGATTCTGCAGCCACAAGGTGATTTGCTGACTAGACATGATTTCCTGCTCCTCTTCCTCAGATCCCTTTATTTCATCTAAAACACATATTTTGAATTTTAGTTAAATGCCAGTAATAACCATAAATCCCAATTCGAAATATATTTTTGCAAAAGTATTCTGAGACAAAGTTAGAGAATTGTCTTCAGTGGTACAAAGCCAATCTACAAAGTGAGGATCGTGTCTGTGTAAAATACTGTTTAGAAATAAATTAAGAAGAAAAAATATTTATAAGAGGTCCTAGGTCTTTTCTTCCAATCCCAGCAAACAGCAACCAAAACATATGGAATATCAGTTTTGTAATGACATCAGTTTCCAAATGTGAAAGCTCTGTATGCTGGTCAAAGAACTATCATTCATATTGATCATCAAGATCACTGAGTGTGTTCTGTGAACTCAACAGTAAGGAATTCCTTTGGTATTTCCTTGCATCTGATAACCTGCATTTTATCACAGGACATGGCAGGGAAGAAAAGAAAAATTTAAATAAAAAGAAAAAGGCTCAGGGTACTTACCAAGCAGACAAGAATAGAGTTTCATCAAGCTGTAACTCAGATGAATAGGGGATGTTTGTACAATGGATTTGCAGCGATGGTGAATAAAATCTAAAGAGGGCTGGACTAGCCACATAAACAAGTCATCGACCTACCAGGAGAAAAGGAGATGGATGTATAACAATGAAGGACTTGCCACACTTCCCACTGTCCCTCAATTCACTCTCAATAAAAAATAAGGCATCAGAAATTCTTCAGGTTGGCAGAGAGATCGAGAAAGGACTTGAGTGGAGCAGTACTGAAATGTCTCAAAAAGTCACACCATCATTGTGACAACAAGTTGCTTCTACCCAGTTACTAATCCAAACAGCAGAGCAGAAGCTCAGCCCAGGGAGATCCCTACTTTGCTTAGAAACCTGTCCATAAAGAGCTCTTCAAGTCTTTATGCTCTTCAAGTTCCTGCAAAACCTCAACAGGGATCTTGTCAAATCACATGAGTAAGTTTTCCATAGCTCCAATCCTAATATTATTCCAATTCTTTTACTAGACTTTGATGCCAAGTAATAGGAATTTTAAATTTTGATTAAAAGCTGATTCTCACCAACACTTAGTTTTATTTGCATTTACACTGAAGACATACAACACACAACAAAAGAGCTCTCATTCATGCAAGCAATGAGGTGATAAAAGCTTTGAAGACTAAGCAGCTAGACAATAATAAAAAAGTTCTGACTCTGCATGCCTGCCTTCAAGTAGGCAAACTGTGAATGTCATCTTATAGTCTAAACTAGACCCATGTAAAATGAAGTCTCGCACCAGCGCTCGGTGTTCTTCCTGCAGGTTTGGAGGCAGAGTTTTCATGTAGGAATCCTTCAATGGCTTCCAACCTAACTGTTGTGGGTCCATATAGATCATACCACACCTGGAAAGAACAAACACCTTTGATATAGGAATGTATGTGCAAGGTGGGACAGTTCAAGCTTGGATGCTTTCACTTTACCTGCTGACAGTTGCTGGAGATGCCTCCTCTAAGTCCGCTGGCTCAAAGATTAAACTCATTTGTGAATTCATCTGAATTATTTCACCACTCATTAGGCATAGCTAGAAGAAGAGCATCACATAAACATGGTCTAGTCATGTCATTGCTGATCAACCCAGTCGAAGCAATATCTGTCATAAAATCACTGAACATTCTACTTAGTGTCACTCCTCATTCAATCATTTGTATTCTCACAATACACCATATTTTCTGACCTTGTCTCAACTTCTCCATGTGTTACTGTAAGGCTTGCAGAGACACAGAGAACAATGCTCTACCTTTAAATAACTGTGCAAGAAAAAGCCATTATGACCTGTAGCTTTTTTAAAATGCATTTATTCACTAGGTAATTTAAGCAAGTTCAGTTCTCAGTCACAGAACTGAGTTCATGCATTTCAGTTTTCTAAAAGGGTCAATAAAAGAGCCTCACTGAGCAATCTCATTTCAATAAAGGAGGAGTAAGACAAGGCTTCTAGGGAGAAGTAACAGGTTAATATCATCTAATACCATCCAAACCCACTCATACAATTAGGAAAATAAAGAGATGCTTTTAAACACATCAGCCATTCCTGAGTCCCGTGTGTCCTCTGACTAATGTAGTTACAATAGTGCTACTACCAAAATAAAGGATGTTTATTCAAGGACGAGGTTATGGGCAAAAATTACGCTACCTTTTTATTATCATCCAGCACAGTGTTCATGTTCTCTATCCAAACTGCATCCACTGGGCCATCAAAAATAATCCACTTGCGATCGTCTGTGGTAGAAGACGCTTGTTCCCTGAAAGCCTTTGCAAGAACTCCATCTGACCACTCATGACTGACAGGATCAAAACTGCCATACAGCTGTCCCATAGTAATGGCTTTGGGGTTAATAACTTTGTATTCAACAGCAAATTCATCCATGCATTTTGCTGTGTAAAAAGAGATGAGCTTGAGAATCTGATAGGTTAGTTTCATTTAACAACAGGAGTACAGAACCAGATGATTCCTGAGGATCCTACTTTAGCTGCTCAACACAAAAACCCCCAGACATCTGAGTAGCATAAATAAGAAATTCCATTACTTGTACAAGTGAAGTACGGAGTCCTCTGTACAAAAACACATGAAAAAATGAAAAAGCAGAGTGGCATGGATTTCATATATTTATGGGAGCTTCTTACAATCTCCCTATCAGAGATAATTTTTTCAAGACTATTATGCACAAATACAATGCTTAACAAAATTCAGAAAAGCATAAACACATTAGTATGGTTCACTGTTTCAGTAGAGGCAGACAAAAATACTTTTGGACAAATATACCAGCCAAAATCAGTTAAATAAACAGAAATTTTGCAGTCAAGAAAGCAGAATATAAGGCAATTAACAACCTCGGCATATCTCAGGAAAGGATAAATATTAGTCATAGAATGAACTTAATTTAATGAGAAGTTTGTGGCTGAACAATGTTACCTGCACACAAATCTCCCAGGGCTCCAGCCAGCACTTTGTATGAAGAAGTCTTCCCACTCATAGGATCTCCAACAATCATGAAACCATGGCGCACCAGCATCATCTCATAGACCTGGGTCAGGGACGAGAGATGGGCTCTTTAACCCAGCACAGAACAAGCATCATGTGTATGAAACCAGAGGTGTCCCTTCTGCATTCAGATGTGACAGGACAAAATATCAGTCAAATATCTGCACTCTGTTGGCTGACCAAATCCTTAATTCAAACCAGAGGGCAGTCGTATCTTCATGGCAGTTCTCACAGATGTAATTTAAGAAGTCATTGCCCCCCGACATCCTGCCTTTCTCCTTACTAAATGTTATCCCTCAGCTGTAACAACATCACTGTACAGGGTTCAGTGCACTAACCAGACACTGCAGATCACAGCCCAGCAAAAGCCTGAACTGGAAATCAATGGCTACCAATGAATCTGGCACAAACAGACTGAAACTCCAGCTCTGAGGATTTGTCCTACGACTCGTCCCACAGAGGCTGACTTTGGACTGCAAGAGTAGTAACTTCTTCAGTCACCCCACAAGATCTTGTCAAAGCTCAAGCTGAAGCCTTGACAAAACACCATTAAACAGACCTGTAATAAGAACCACCAAGAAGATTCTTTTTTAATCTCAGGTTAAGGCTGATATTTTCTGGTTTAACTTAAATTCCTAACCAATTTGGACTACCCCTATTCAAAAGAAAGATATAGCATGAAGCAGCATAAGGCAAATCTGAACATAAGCCACAAAGTCTGAACCGCTGTTGGAGAGGCCACTCATGACCCTGCCCCAGACCACGCATTTTTACCCTTCCATCACCCTGTCACTAGGCTGCACTACTCACACGGAAAAAAAACTTAAAGCTCACCAATACCATATGGGAGAGAGAGGGAACACAGAGCTGGAGGTGAAGCATAAGCAAAGTGAGAAATGTCACCTCTTTCAAGACTTCTCAAGGACACTGTGAACAGAACTGGGAACAGGGCCTGACTCCCAGTCCAGTTCTGTTCACTAGGCTACACTGCCTCAGCCACCAACAGATTCAGTTCAATTTTCTATCCTGAACCACAAGACTTACAATGTGGCTGCACACATGAGCTCTTTCACAGGCTGGCTAAATTAGAGAATCACTATGAGCAAATCAGGCTTTTTTATTCCATGATTTTCACCTGGTAAAAATACCCCATTTGTAACATTCCATTAACTAATATGGGAAACTACTAGCTATTCATTCATGACACAGACAGTGAATGAAGAGTGTTTCTGTTCTCACGCTTTTCTTCCCCAGAAGTATACAAAAATAAACCTGAATAATTTTTCCAATAAACCATGGAACTGGCTGAAGATTCATTTTCTCAATATTTTCAGTTAGTGCCTTGATAAATAGGTCATAGTCTGGTGTAGGAAGAACCACTCCAGGAAAAAGGTCAGATATGATACCCTGTTAAGGAAAGACAGAATAGAACACTACTAAAACACAGGTTATAAAAAGGGGAAATTCGAAAGCATAAAAATCTACAAGTAAAACAACAGTCATAGAGAAAACAGGAGCTTAAAAGCGAATGTCCTCAGCTGGACAAAACTAACTTCTAGGCAAACTGTAGCCATGGAAGTTTTCTGTATGCATGAAACAGAAACCAGTGCCTGCATTTCTTACAAACACACTGATTTTGTAAAAAGAAGTTTGTCCCCAAAAGTATTACAGGATAAGGATGTGAAAGTTGTTGGAAGAATTTCAGTGAATAAGTAGAAGGGTATATGTTGCAAAATATCAGAGCAGTGACTGTGTGTCCTTGTACCCTTGCTTTTAGTCTTTAATATTGATTGGTAGCTTAACATAGTCTTTATTTTCTATTAAAGCAGCATGCAAACAGAAACTTCATAATTTTTATTCCGACTTCAAATTTCTAATTGATCTTAATTGTCCACATCTCTTTTGCAGCACAAAGCCCGAATACAAACTTTAAAGAATTATTTCTACAAAGGAAACAGCACAAGGTAATTTTTAGCAAGATATCTTCTAAAACATTCTATAGAATAATTTAAAAGGCACCACTGAAAGTTTGCTTTATAATCTCCTTACAGAACCAGAGTTCACCCAGATCAGTGGACTGAAAACTCTACACTAATTTGGCATCATCTGGATCAAAATTTTCCAAATGAAGATAATGATCTGTTTCTGTAGGTTCTTTTAATGGATCTCATCAAAAAACCTCAAACACACTGGCCTGTTAGGTTACCTGAAACAATGGCACATCTTGTGACAAGAACTTGGCCAAATTAACATCCAGCAAAGCCCGAAGTAACAACACACTTTCATTTTCAGTTGGGTACTTCAGCTTGAGGTTTCCTGCTGCTGTCAGGACAGATTTGACTGCACGCATCCCGTAGTCATAGTGGTGCTGGGACGACAGCTGCTCTGAGCACAGACGGTACGTGGCAACAATTTTCTGGGCAAGACTGTGGATATTAAAATATAACACGTAGAATGAAAATATCTCACCATGCAAGGAAAATCCTTAACATACACAAAGCAACTGCAGTGATTATAAGACATATCAGCTGACAAGATGGCCCAAAACACCTGGGAAGGAAGATTATGCCATGCTAGAAAATGTGTGTGCTATTTAGGAATTCTGGTTGATATTATGTTTCATTTTCCAAAAGATCCTGTGTAGAAGTGCATATCTGTCAATATGAGGTGGTGCATGGGAATTGATGATAAAGCAGGAGATTAAAAAGTACTTTCTGGAGAAACAGAACATGGACAGCCTTCCAGAATGATATGCCTCAAACACACATATATGCCTTATAGAGGAATGAGGTATACCAGACTCAACTGAGATGGAAAATTCAGCATGTTTTACCTCTTAGAGTCCAGAAATCCCATTGAATAAAGGGAAATTTCCCCAATCAAAGCGTAATCTGGAACCATCATGGCAACTGTTCGGAACAGTGCCTGTAAGGAAAAAGTAAGATATCGCCTTTTGACTATGAAATATGGTAATAAATTGTGCCAGTTTTGTGTATGCTCAGCAGAAGCAAGGGAGGGGATGTTCAGAGTGATGGTAGTTTTCTTCCCAAGTAACCATTACACCCATGAGTGCATTATTCTATTGCTGACTTTTCTTATTACGACAGACTAAAAGTTGCAAATTTTGTTTAATTTCTACAAGAAATCAGGATTTCAGATTTACCTTCAGATTATCAGGCAACTCTGCCCGTCCAGCATACCCAGGATTCATCGTGATAAACACAGCACATGTAGGATTAAGAGAGAGCTCTGTCCCTTCAAAGATGAATTTTTTCAGTTTGCGAATAATAGCTTGCTGGATGCTAAGGATTTGTTGGGCAACTACAGATAATACTTCAACCTAATACAGACAACAGATTGGAAAACATAAGACACTTGGAGACAACATAAAATGGCTTTGTTTATATATTTTGATGGCTATCTTTGCATTCCTCCAGGTGGAAATCACCCTGTGGCTGATAACTGAGCCTAAATATTAGCTGCCTATTCAAGGGATCCTCTGAAAGGTAGTACCACCATTCTCTATTCAACCAATACAGAGAGATCAAGAGAGACTTCTAAAAGCCTCCACAGGGAAATGACATGAGCCTGAGTGTAGACATCTAAGTTAGTTGGACAGGAACTCCCTCTGGAGGCCTCTAAAAGCACTTTCCCTTCAACTCAAATGACATAGTTTAGGCTCTCCAGAAAGACTGATTCACTCAATGCCTCAAATGGAGGGTAAGGAATGGGTAAGGCTGCCCAGTGTCAATCCTCAGTGTTTAAAGTATCAGGGTAACAATATAAAGTATCAGGGTAACAGAAAAGGAATGCTAACACTTGAAATCAGTAGAAAACAAGCTACAGCAGGAAAATGGAAAAATTAAGGAGTTAAGAATACTCATACACACAAAATAGAATTTCATGAAATTTCCACATTTACTAGCATGTACTTAAATCAAACTCCATCAAAATAATAACAAAACTTATCCAAAGTCATTAGTGACCAAATTAAACAAAACCAAAAAGATCAGAGTAAGATCAAGGAGAGAATTAGATGTGTCTGTTTACACAGCTAGTTAACCAGGTCACTCAGTTAGTGCTACTCAGTTAGTCACCACAGGAAGCCCTCCACTGGGATTTGTCTGCCCTGTGCTGAACATGGACAAATGCAACCCCACAGCTGTAGCTTGATTTCTCAAGAAGAACAGTTCTTTCCCAACAAATGAGTGTCACATAAAAAAGAAAAAAATGTACAGGAACAACTTTTTTCAGCTAAATTAACCCAGAACAAAAGACTGCTGTGACACAGCACAAGGTAGGCACCTCTCCTAGAGCAGGCAGCTGAGTGCCTATTTCTTTGTCACTGATTATCAAAACAAAGAGGCTCCACGACAAGTAAAGTAGAAAGTTGGCAATAATGCTGTCAATGTCTAAATCTAAAACTTCTTATGTCTTAAATTAAAGCTTTCTCATTTTATTTGTCTGAGTTAGAACATTACCTCAATTCTATTGAACTCATCAAAGCAGGCCCATGCACCAGACTGTGCCAGCCCCTTAAAGAACTTGCCCATTGCCTTGTAATCGAGACCATCGGAGCAATTAAAGACAACACACTACAACAAAAACACACAGAGAACATTTCTCATTATTAACGTAAAGTCCACTACAAAATTCCTAGCATCTAAAATGGTAAGGGATTATTGTTATTAATTTTGGATTACAAGACCAGGATGCCATATAGACACAGCCCTAAATGTTTGCTTCTTACCAACTATTTCTGTGAATATAGAATCATGGAATCATTAGGTTGGAAAATACCTTTAAGATCTTCAAGTCTAACCATAAATGAACAGCTACAAAACAAGCAGTACTTGTTAAAGAATGGCATTTCAAGAAATATCTACATATTCAAACATAAACAATGGCAAGAAAAAAGGGGGTTTAAGTACCTGCTTAGCTAGTGCTTTTGCTAAATCTTTTGTTGTTTCTGTTTTGCCAGTTCCAGCAGGCCCTTCTGGAGCACCACCAAGATTTAATTTCAAGGCACCCATTAATGTCCTACATTGTCAAGAACACAGGCATTAGAAATAGTAAGCTTTAGATTGTTTCTGCATGGATTGATAAGTATCTTCCTATACATGTTCCCTTGAAAACAATTTACTTGTTTCTCTACTGACTTTGCAGCTTGCCCTAGAAAAACAGTATTGTTCTCATAAGTGATTCCCAATTGTGGATGCTTACATTTACCCACTTGTCAAGGCTTTTATTACATTCACTTTCTATATCCTCAATTATACAAGAAAATGCACAGTGCCATGAGCAAAATGCCAGAGTCCACAAAAACACACATTTTCCTCAAGAGGCACTTGAACTGGCAAGAATTTCAGGCTGGCTTTATAAATTAAGCGAATCTTTAGAAATGGGTGAGAAAGCATAAAAGTTGTTTCAAAAACCTGGCAATGGTATTGCTCTCCAAGCGAACTTCTAAAATGAGATCCCTGTTAATGCTGCAGTGATCTGATTATTTCACAAAACACTCTTTCAAAGGCTTTGACCTGTGTCTCTAGGGCTCACCAGAAGTGAAATACCAAAAGCCCTCGAATATTTCAACCTTGAGGATGACGTATTTCCATTTCAACCTCTTGCAAGCCACTGGAGGAACAGGAAGCTAACTGCATTCAAACATCTGTGAAGGGCTCTGTAATTGCCTCATTTATCTTACAGGCAGGCACACCCAACCTGCGTGTCCTAATTCAGATGAATTAATTGACCAGTGCTACTGTGGAATTGCTTATAATTCCAGTACCATGAGCGGCCACCTCTTTTCAGAAGCACCTTCCTGGATACAACAGAAACAATTACACTACTGGTGTCGAAACCTGTATGTAGTAAATGTTTTACCATATTTGGGCAAAGAAGATATATAAGATTTGCCTCCAAAATCTACAGAAAAATCTTAGCTGTGGAGGTTCCTGCTGTTAACTATAACAAATGAAAGTAAATACAGATCAATCCAAAAAATGAAAACATTATTCACAGACAACATGGCTTTACCTATAACATCGGTCTGTTAGTGGGGTTATAACCAGACGTTGGGAATTGCCCAGATACTCGTAACCATATTTCATTTCTGTTGTAATCATTCGCACTACTACATCATTCTCTTCCCAGTAGTATCTCAGCTGAGAAATCCACTGGAAGTCATTCAGATCTTTGACTTTGTCTTCAGCCAATTTTGCAACCACATCACGAGCTGCAGAGAAAGAAACAGATTATTTGAAAAATCTAAATATTTCTACTGTGTTAGCTTACTTAAAACAACAAATAAGTAAAAGTAATATTTACTCATACTTATCAACATCTCGAGTAGTAGGCTGCCTTTCATGTTAGAAAGGCATTTGTACCTGTTTTGCACAGAGAATCAGCTTAACTTGTTCTAGATTCCAGTGTCTGTTCTAAGTAGATGGGAGATCTGTGGCAGTACTGGGCAATCCCCATTTGCTCAGAGACACTGAGCAATAATTCTGTAAAGGTTGTTTCAAGTCAGAGAAAGCATTTTAGCTGCCTCTCTCAAAGACTTCACCCAACTCCCAATAGCAGCACTGCCCCAGACGGAACAGGAGCCCCAGCAACTGCAGGTTACCGTGCACATCGATGACAATGAGAGCTCCAAGTGTCAGCCGGGCTCCACTGGACAGCTTTCCTCTCACTAACTCAACAATCTCCCTAATTTGTAGATTGCTCTTCTCCAGGAAATCCTGCCACAGAAACAGAACGCAGGCATTAATGTCATTCTGTAGGTAGCAATTCCTATGCTCCCCTGGCTGCAGTCACTGGAGACTCCCCCTTACGAGACAGAAACGGGCGAATTGGACCAAGTCCATTAGCAACTTGGTTCAGTTGGCCCTACTTCAAGCAAGGGTTGGACTACATGTCCAGAGGTCACCAAACTTTTTGTTTGGTACTTTCATTTACACCTGTATCACTTATAAATAAAGTAATAAAATTTGCTGCAGTAGAATTTCTCCTGATACACACCAAAGTAAATGGAAACAAGCCCCTGCCAAGACACAATAAAAAAGGAAATAGAAAATAAAGCACACTGCATGAGTAAACTGCAATATGTTGACTGAGGATCTTCTTTGCTAGAAGGAGCTTTTTACTAATTAATCAGAGTTCAGTATTTGGAAATAGGAAGTTAGAAGAAAATCTTACTTGTAAAGTTCCTTTGCTTATGGCTTCAGACACTTCTTCTGTCCAGTAAATGGATGAAACACAAATAACTGCCTGCCCAGGCCACTGAAGTACCCACGTTTTTCGAGGAACCTTAAACAAAAAGATCCATTCCAGAAGTCAAATAAACACATTAGATTATGGCAGTGATAACAATTACTTTTCCCAAATGTCTTTTGTCTCATGCTGTAAATAAGTAAGAATCAGCACAGAAGGCCTTAATACTTTTTCTTCATGAAGTTCAGAGTCAGAACTTCAGACTGGTACTAATGAACAGGAAGAGCTAGATTCCACTTAGCTTCAAACATGTTTCCCTGGTTAAGAATTTCAGCAACCTAGTCATGTACATTTGCTTGTGAAATCTAATTTATACTATAGTTCAGAAATAGTTACCTCACTATATCCTTTTATGCCATCATGAAGAACTTGTCTTACACTGGCCAACATCATTTCCTCTACTTGAAAAAGCCATTTTTCTACCATGCCCTTCAAGAAAGAAAAATATATGAGTCAGTACACATTTCCTGATTCTATTCCTCTTAAAGGACAAATTATTTGAAATGCATTAGGTTTAAATATGCTTCCTTCTGATCTGGGTGTCATTTATAAAAGGAATAAAGGTTGAAATTACCAAATTATTGACAGGCAATACTGCAGCTTACAATGTCTGAAGGCAGGTATATTAAACTAACTCTAAAGACAATCCAGCTGAAGAAGTAGCTGGATATGTTTCATACAAACATAAACAAAAAACACACATCACAGATTGCATGGCCAGCTAAGCTTGGGCATTTTAACCCAGGGCATGTTTTGTCCCACCTTTCAGCTCTTTCTGGTTACTATACAGCAGTTCAGCAGTTCACCTTCATGTTGAGAACAGCAGAAGATACAAAGAGCTGAGATACTTTTCAAAATGTATAATGCTACTTTTTTTTACTCAGATCCCTTTTGAACTAATGCTCTGTTCCTTCACTGCCAACCATTCATCATTTCCCTCACTTGTATTTCAGCCATGCTATGAAGTGTTCCACATACATAAAAAGCTTGAGTTTTTATATAAGTGTATATCTGTATATATATTTCTTATCTATTTATCTACATCTTAAAAGCAGTAGGTGCATAAAGCTGCAGAGAAGTGCCTAGAGGAATTTACTGCAAAATTGCTATGTCTTATTCCTTCTTGTAGGAAACCCTTTTTATTCCAGAACACCAGTCGGCACTCTCACTTCCTGAACACCTTTTGTGATGTGACCCTAAATGGTTTAAACCTAATTCCCTTAAAAACTTGCACTTTACGGAAAGTATTAACCTAATTTCATACAGTAAAATTTAAAAAAAAATTACATTTGCTTTCACTGGATAGATTTTATCTATGAAAGGAACAATTTCTTTCTCTGAACTAATCATGCCTACGATCTCCAGATCTTCTGTGAACTCCAGCTTAGCAATTCCTTCAAAACACTTCTTTAAATGTGGTTGCACTCGAAGGGGATCCTTTGTTTCAGACAGTATTTCAAGCAGCTCATCGTTAGACAGGAAAAAGAATCTGCCAGAAAAATACATTTTCCAGTCATGAAAATTGCCATTAATAACCTATACATGCAAGATGGATGGAATTGGTTTTATTGTTGCTTAAGACACTGTATCAGAGAGGAAATGGTTATATGAAATTGCTTTCCATAAGCAACTTTTAACATTATAAAACTCATCACATCTGTTTTACAGAATTTCAATGTGACCACTCTTTTATGCAAAGGAAGAAATAAGGGTTCTCAAACTCACACGGGAATGACCAGATAGCTCTATGCAGTCAAAAAGCACCCTGAATCCTGCTCCTCAGGATCATATACCCCTCCTACGTACCACACACCTCTAACTAAAGAGGGTAGGGCCAAGCCATAATTGCATATCAGCCACAGGAAGGCAGCAAGTTCCTTCAAAAATACCCTGTGAGAAATAATGCCTTTCTAATCACAAGTTTACACTGTGCTAGACAGACTCTGCCTCCCCATCCCAGCCCATCCCTGGCGTTTCATAACTGGAGCTGAGGAGAATGAGTTATGTCTGGAGATAAGGACAGGTTTTCATTTTTTGCTGCGACTTCCTGCTCATGTCCCACATGTGTTTATAAAATGAGACTTTTCAGTTCAGTAGAAATTGTTTGAAAGAGCTTATGGCTTCTTGTTTCTAACTTAGGCCTGTTTAATTTACCTTGGGAAAAATAATCTTTTCGACTCCAAGTAAGTATTCAGCCCCTTCTGAATGTCTTCTAAGAGAGTATTTGCTTCCTGAAGTCTGTCTAACATCTTGGGTTGCTCAGTTGCTACAAGTACCTTTGTGTCTTTCACCTTTGTAGAAACAAACACACAGCAGAAACTGCTAAAATTTGCAATAAGTTTGAACATTAAAATTGTTATCGTCAATCACATACATTGCAGGAGGCTAAAAAACTGAATATTCTTCTCTGTAGTGTGCTTTGATGTTACTAAATACGTATTCATTATTTGATAGTTTCATTTTTCAGACTGTCAGTTTTACCAACTTGAATTTACAGACAATAATGAAGGAAATATCAGGAATTAAAATCTTTGGCACTTGTTCCTGTGTCTTAAGCTTGCTACATTGGTTTCCACTCACAAATAAGTTCTGTCAAACAGAGCCAAGTGCACGACAATTATTCCCTGCTCTTGCTATTTAGGCTGCTTTTTTTCTTTCTGATAACACTCCTCTTCAGAGAGTCCTATTTCAGAACAGGCTTCATCATCCTCAGTCTGAGCTGTTGGACAGGTCTCAACTTCTGTTTAATTATGCTGGTCATTTCAACACCATTATCACACAACCCCACTCTCCCAGCAATTTTGACAAACATTTCAGCTCACACCAACACTAAGTGTCTGCCTCTTACCCAACTCCTTATTTACAGGGAATTGAACAGGATGCCAAATTGTACTTACTTAATAAAAACACACAGTTTATGAAATGTAAGCACTTACCACTTCTGCCATAATGTTTTTCCAGTATGAATCCACAATCCCAAACTTTCTGCCCTCTTCAGGCATTTGAGCTATAATGTCTTCTGAGCTAAAAATTGGTTCCAAATACAACCATGTTGCCTGACATTTTAGCCAGCTATCTAGAATATCTTGCATTAAACACAGCTTATCTTTCCAAGCCTGTTACGAAAACATTTAATAGTTAAGCAAAATTACCTCAAGAATAAATCAAGAAATATGAACGTGTATTCTTAGGAACAGTTAAAGAATCTATAATGTCTTATCATGTCAAAATACCTTAAAGCACTTAGGGAAAGCTTATTCTTAGACATGTAAGCTCAATCAAACTGGCTTTTCCTTACCAAGCATTGAGCTTCTATTGGTTTGATGAAGGGAGAGCCACATACTGTCTGAGTCTTAACAATGTGATCATCCAGCAAAAGCTGGATTTCATCCACTGACGACAGGATTTTGATGTCCTGTAAATACATCACATTTTGTTAAGGCAAAAGGCAGTCACTTTATTTCATCACTCTTCAGCCTCACACTCGTTCAGCTTCCTGTTTGAGTTTCTCTTCTCTATGCTGGTTGAAGCAGCAAGGGATTGAGAAAGCCTGCAAATGTGGGAAGGTATCAAATGGTATCTCCTCTGTACATCTCTGTTTCAAAGGTCCAGAGATGGATTGTTTTGTGAATAGGAAGCCAGTGCCTTCTGACTCCGTCTTTTGCACTGGGATTCTTGTTTGTTCTGGGCAAGTTAAAACTTCACTACTATCCAGCTTTCCATACAACACTGGAGAAGGTCTCGAGCTTACAGATTTGTTAGGATGACTGTGTGAGATCACACGCTGTCCAGATACTAAGGCCCAAATAAAAGGATGTATTATAATGGAGACATTTGCCCAGCTCTAGGGTATGATACAACTTTCCATCACATCACAACGAATCAGCAGTAACTTCCCTCTAACATTTCTCCATTGTTATTCAGAATCAAAGTAACTCTTTTCAGCTATATATTTTGATTTGGTGTTTACTTACAGTATCCCTGTACTGCACCAAAACTAAATGCACATTGATCCACTCTGATTGCATCTTCTCTATTGATTTCTCTAAGGAATACTCCTTACTTGCAGCTGCTCCAACAGGTTCCAGTCTAAATTGAAATGAAACATATCTTTGAAATGTTTTTGTAACATAGCTGAAGAGCAAAAAAAAAGCAGTTGTAGGAAGAGTTGCATATCAGAATACCTTTAATAATAATTTGTTAATAATACAGAATTTTACTTGAAGGAATATTTTTGGACTTTCAGGCTCACCAAGTTAGAGATATCAATATTAATTGCAAGACAAGTACAGACAGTAAATTCTGAATGTGCAGATTAAGTGGTTTAGGAATACAACTCCGCATTTTAATGCCTCTGTGCTACAGGAACAACTGACAGTTCATAGCTTAATAAAATACAGCTGAATTTACAGCACGTTCTAACAGTACATAAAACCCCAAAAGAACTAATATTTGGTATCTGACCTATGAAACACAATGTCTTAAAAATGAGACTAGAGTAAGCTTCTTACTGTTCAATATATTTTGAGAGTCCAAAGTCCAGTATGTTTCTAAGAGTAGTATTTTCATCAGGTTTGATCTCACACCCTACAATTTCACTAATCTGAAAATAAAGTAAGAAATAAAACCTATTAGCAAAATGCATTTTTGTAAAAGACTTCTCAAACAGCAATCAATAAATGCTAAAGAAGTATTAGTGCAGCCCCCTAATTTGCTTTTAACCGTAAATTATTAACACAAAGAAGTTCCTGCCTGTAGCATTACAAATTTCAACACTGGATCTATCTGTGGCAGGATAAAAAGATCTGGTGAAATGCAAAACTGTTACTGTATTTCAGTGTGGCACAGATGAAGAATCACATTGAACTGCCACTTCCTGTGGCAGAATTCTCCCATGATTAAAGCAGAGTTTAAGTACCTTCTCCCAGTGCCTCTGCTTCATTCCACGATTGCAGGCAATTACCAGGACAGGAAGATGCTGTTTAAATTTATCAAGTTTATATTTCATAGATTCTGCCAAACGTCTGGGCCCGGGCAGGTCTGGGAAGCTCTTACAGAGCTTGTACATAATCCTCCACATATTTCCAACTTCTTCAGTAATTTCATCAGCACTGAACTGCTGCAGAGTTCCTGAACACAAAAGTATAAAAAAAGCACATCAGACACATCAGCACAAGGGGATTTCTAGGGCGGTTTAATAACAGCTATTTATAATCATTCTTCCTTAACTGGAAATCAATTGTGTTACAAAAAATGATCTTCACACAAAATCCAAGTCAGTAACTCTGTTTCACAATGCTTAAGAGCATTTATTTCTTCAAAATTATCTTCTCATGACTAATCAACCCTTCCAGCTTCTACTTAACTCACTGAAAATAACATGTTTCATCAAATGAACATCAAAGCCTCACCATTCATCCATTCCTCAGATTTGGTATGGAAATTATATGCTGTTACCCAAAGTTGCTCAAAAGGTTCTTTCCTTGCAATTATAGTTTGCAATAGAGGAAATTGACTCTTCTCTCGCCCAAGTAAATCTTCTTCTCTAGTAATTTCCTTTAAGGGGGAAAAAAATGTATTATTTCCATCAAAAATCCCTACTGTGATTTAAACTTTTAAACAGGTAATATTGAATTCAATCATTTTACATGTCTTAAAGCCAGACAGATTTCTAGATATAGGCCTCTGGATTTTAGGTACATAAGGTAACTGTTCTTGAAAATTCCCCTAGTTAGAAGTCTTTTCCAGCCCAAACAATTCTAAGATCATCGAGTCCAACTGTTAACCTGGTATTTGTTGGTATCCTTTACTACTGAAATAATTTTTTAAAAATTTTAATATCATTATAGTATAAGAAAATGTCCCATGGCATTAAGTGAAACCAAGGCTCACAAGTTTTCAATCCACTTTGAAATCTGGATGTAAGCTCTTCAGTCAGTGATTTGTGATTAGTTGGGGTTTTTTTCTTTTACAGAAACATCTGGGAGCTCCAATGAAAACTGGTATTAATTTCTGTACTTATTTATGGTAAGATACTGTCTTTGTCCAAAAGGTTTTACAGTCTAAATCAAAGTGCAAAGAATTACATTCAAAAAAAAAAAAAGAGTATTGCCTCCTTCGTTTTACAGGTGGGAGGTGAAGCACAGAGAAATGCTGAAATGCAGACACTGAATTCGGATTGAGTCCCAAGTCTGTGCTTTTATAATGCCAATGGATATTCCATAAAACTTGTAATCATTCAATGTGAGATGTAGGCAGAAAAAGATAAAGATCCACATTCCAAGATAATATTTAAATTCATGTATTTACTAAGCTAATTGTCATGTCATTTAAATTGTGTGCATACACCTCTCACTGTGATCATGTATTAAGAAACTTACACTTAATTACTTGCTCTGATCTACCTATAACAGCATATCAGTGCTGCTAACTCACACTAATTAAATATACTAGACACCTTTAAATCAGATTAGTAGTATTGATATGTGGGATTAGCAATTTATCTCAATTCCAATCTCATTTAATTGGTTCCATTTTCTCTTTTGAATAGAACTTAATTAAAATCTTGACCCTTAAGCCTCCATAAATGCAGAAATCCCATTGTCTCACTCTGATTTAGAAGACTAATTAAGCCTCACAATGCCTGTGAGATCTCTCAAAGACAACCTTTCTTATTTCCCAGTGGAGTCACAGCTAAGACAAACTGTTTAACCTAGAATGAATGATACAGTATACTGCATGGAGAGCCCTGAGTAGAATGTAGGAATCTTGGTCTCCAGTTTCCATTTAGAAATTCCCTTTATGTGATATAACATATATTTAATGCCTATCAGCATTAAATGGAAATTATACAAACAGCTGAAAAACATTTGGGTTTAATTAGAGAACAAGCAGAGGGACTGAAAACACAGTTCCAGTGCACAAACCATGGTTCAGAGCAAATGCCACCTCCCTAACACGCTGCCTCTGCCAACTCTGCCAGAATTCTGTTTTCCATGGATAGCTCTTGTTACTACTGACTGCTTGGAAACACGGAAGTTCAGGATTTCAATTTTAAAAACTCCCTACAATTTTTATCCCTAAAAATATGCTCTTCAACTCAGTAGTTGGGACAACTCAGCACACAGAGACAAGAAGATATTTGCCACTCCTTTGTGAATTTGGAAATTTCAAAGACATTCTGACAATATATGGCCAGAACCCTGGAAAAAAAAAGTCAGAGGCAGGAACCAAACTTTTGCTCATCCAACACATTGCAACCCATTCCATACTTGACTAATAAATACTAACCTCAAATTCTATTAGTGCATTTTCTAGATTCTTATTTAACTCCTCAAAATGCCGAGCGCTGTTCTTCATGTCTTCTACAGTCATGACATCCCGCTTTTTGTAGCTTTCTAATTCTTTATTATAACCTTGAAGAGTTTTCTCAAACTGAGAACACCTGGGGTAAAGATAGTTAAGGTAATATGATGGTTTCATTCCTTTTCGGGTTTCAATTATTTTATTAATTTTAACAGGCATTGTCAGATGAAATCTGTGTAAACACAGATGCCAATAAAACCCATCGATCACCTACATCAATACTATGCAGTTCACAGGATTAGAATTGTAGGCTCATTTTCAAACCTCACGGTTGATTTACTTTACTTACCTTTGCTGCCTTTACTCCCTGGAGGAAACAAAGCAACAGCGAAAAAAATGTAACAAAACTATGTGTAATGCTGTACTAATCAATATGCCAACATAAAATTATGAGTATTCTGGATCAATCCTCCATTCCTCCTTTCAGATCTATGTAAGCATAAGAATATTCTAATCCACCCTCATCATTTTCTGAAATCTCCATAATACTGTAAACTAGGTTTCTTCCTTACTTTCTCAGCTCCCTTCTAAGTTTTCCCTCTTTAACATTATCTCCTTTCTCCTGATGAGATTTTTGTTTTCTTTAAAAATACCCAGTGAAAAAAAAATTACTCAACACCATACCTTTCAATCAACATCATCTCTACATGATCCCTCCTTTTATTCGACAGCTCTTTACTGTTGTCAAATATTTTCTGAATCTGATCAGGCCAATGGAAAACTGAGCTATTCAGATTTATGTCATCATCTAAAATAAAAAATGCATAAACATGTTTAAGAACATACCTTTTAACCAATGATCCATGGTTATTATATAATAGAATGCCTACTAATAAGCAAAATAGCAAAAACTATATTTAGGAATAAGCTAAGAAACTGGTGGCTGGATTATCTTCACTGCAAAGAAAACTGCTCCCTAAAACAAGTTAGATTAATAGCAAAACTGTAAAATCAAGTTAAGAATGTGAAATTCTCTAAATAAGACCTTAGCTAGGTAGGGACAATTAGTAAGAGCAGCTATTCTAGAATATCAATTCCATTCAACAACACACAGACACAGACCACTCCTGTATATAAATATATATATTATACCTACATTAGATCAATAAAGGTTTAAACCATTTCTAGTCCACAATCTGTAAATGCTGAATTATTCACAAAGGCTAAAGCATAACAACTACAATGACCAGACATCTCCATCTTCCTATTTGTCTGTTTGTTCAGTGCACTTAACTCATTGTAACTAATGCAGGACACATTATAAACGCAGCTACAAAGAACATGTAATTGGGAAATACTGCAATTGCAAACACTCCAGTCCAAAATCCAAAATGTTCTGGCTTCCAAGGCGCCCTAATTTTTATCTAATAAACATGTCATATCTTAGTTATGCCACTAAAATGGGCATACATTCATAGAGCTGCTCTTCCAAGTTCAGCAAGTAACAGACAGCATCTGTGAATGGCACATTTTTGCTTTGAATAGAAGTGCAAACTAAAAGCAACTTCTATAGATGTTTCTTCAGTCTTAAAGTATATTTATTACCCAAGAGTAGCAACCCATCACAGCAAACAAACAAAAGGCCTGCTCTGAGCTAATCCTCAACTGCAGAGATGCAAGTTCTCACACTGCCCACATGCTGTCAGCAGAGCCTTCAGGCACAAGGCTTCTTAGATGACTTTTCTCTGAAGAATCTTTACTTAATAACATAGAAGTGTGACATCACTTGGCCAGATTACATGACATTAATCTGATAATACCTAAAACACCCTCTGAAACACATTAAAAAGCCCTGTCTGTGCTGGGTGCCATTTCTCTACCATTCCTTCCTTGCAGCACCGGTACATTTTGGCCTCTGTTGAATTAGTTTTATTTCCTTTCTGTCCGTTTTGGAACTTTCCATTAGCATTCTACAAGATGCAACATTTTGGCATGCAGAACCCATTATCTATATAAAAAATTTTCATATGGAAATTTTATATTTTGTAATTGAGACATACGAGAAAGATCAGCATAGTCCATGAGGACTTGCAGTCTGCGTGCTGCTTTGACGAGGTCCTTTTTCAGTTTAACAACAGTAACTTCACTGGATTTCTTCAAGAACGCATCATATTCCACCAGCTCTTCAGTGTTCTGAGGCACCTCGCTCATTTTCTTTGCAATGAAGTTAAAATCATCACAAATTCTACAACAAAAAGAAAACAGACAGATCACTGGGATTATAAGTGAAAAGAGATGCAAGGCCTTGTAAGTTCATTTTGTCTTTGAAACAAAAATATTAAATTTCTTCATAAATTAAACTTTCTTTTCTTGTGATTTCTAGCCAGAGCTCCCTGTGCAGCCAGGCTGGCCTTCCCCATCGGTTCATCTTCTGGCACACAAGGATGGGCTGCTCCTGTGTCTTTAAGATTTTCTTCTTAAAGCATGTCCACCCTTCCTGGACTCCTCTGCCCTTCAGGACTGACTCAACTCCCACGGGACTCCATCAACCAGTGCCCTAAACAGGACAAAGTCTGCCCTCCAGAAGTCCAAGGCAGCAGTTCTGATGAACCCATTCCTTAATTCTCCAAGAGCCAAAACCTGTATCATCCTGTGATCGCTGTGCCCAGGACGGCCTCCAACCACCCCATCACCCATAATGTCCTTCTCTGTTTGCAAACAGCAGGTCCAGCATCACCCCTGGCTGCCTCCCTTACCAGCTGTGCCAGGAAGTTACCTTCCATACATCCTAAGTTAGACACTTATTTTCAACTATTTCTGTTCCTGTTAATTTTAAATACCCACTTTGGTATCCTTGCACGTGC
Organism: Cephalopterus ornatus; assembly: GCA_013396775.1. Classification (NCBI taxonomy): domain Eukaryota; kingdom Metazoa; phylum Chordata; class Aves; order Passeriformes; family Cotingidae; genus Cephalopterus; species Cephalopterus ornatus. The sequence goes on from VZRE01009800.1 coordinate 133,719, forward strand.
CTGATCAGCACTAGAAAACCCAGCAAATTAATAAAGTTATCTCGTTCACAGCCAGAGAGCACCAGTCCAGGCAGACAGCATGAACTATCCATGCAAACAACAGGTACCTTTGATTTAACTCTCTGTTTTCTATCACTTGAAATTCAATCAATCTGTCTTTCAGATTCTGGGTCCTATTGCAGAGTTCCTCATTCAGGTGTAGAGCATCCAGACAGAACACGGCCAGAGGAACAGTGACATGCATAGAAGCAATCTCTCCTTTCAGTTTTGTTAAGCTGACAATCTTCTACAAACAGAAAATAATATAACTGTTATTTTTCCTAAAAGTCTATAGATGAAAAATGCTAAACAACTAAGAGTTTCCCTCCAACAAATGGATAATATATTCCAGACAGAAGAAGGAAAACTACTTATCAATTTTCCAGAGCTTTGCTCCTACCCCCAGACTCCAGGGCTGAAAGCTTTGCAGTGTAACATGCCATAGTAGGGAAGACCACAAGATGCCTGAGGAAGTATTTAGCCATATACTAACTCAGGAATGCAGAGAGAAGAGTAGACAGGGCTGACTGAGGACAAGACATTCAAAAGTAAGCTGCAGATTGACCAAATAATCTGGGCAGCCTTCCACTGGACTTCCACTAAGGAAAAACAACAAAACTCATGTGGAAGATGGTCGTAAAAAAACCTCCTCCTCCATTTGCACAGCAGCCCTACAGTAAGGGGCTATGTAAATTGAGTATTCCTTAGTATTCCCAAGGGTAAAACAAGTGATTTGTTCTTTAGGCAATATATTAGGCAGTCAAGTGTGATGTGTGAGCTTCTGTATAACATGTTGCAGTTGTCAGTAACACATTACCTCAGTTAAAGCTTCTAAAGAAGGACCTTTTTTCCAGAAATCTGTGACATCTTGCTGTGCCTCATTGTTCAAAAGATTGCTGTATTTCTTGTACACATTTAAATACCTTAAACACAGAAGATCACAAAAAAGAAGGTAAGATTCCAATATGAAGCTTCTCTATAAAAAGAAACAAACTCAAACTGTCTATTTTTGTCAAATGGATAGTGCTATGAAACTGAGGGTTTGGAAGGGCAATGGAGTAATCAGCCACAACTTACTTCTGTGGACCAAGTATGTTGCTCTCAAAGATCTTTTCAAGTTTGTTGATATACTCTGAAAACAATGATTCCTCTGGTTTGACTGTACTGAGAGTGAGATTCTCTCTTTGTAATTTTGGAAATAGAAGTCTTTCTACCTAAAGGGAATCATTGTAAATACTGTAATAACACACAGAATAGAGGAAATAAGGTATTCTATTACCCATTCGCCCACCACTTCACAAAAAAAAGTATTATTTGGTAAAAACACTGCAATGGGAAAAGGCTCTGATCCATAATTAACATCTGGTTATACCAGTTTGCTTGTGAAAACTACATGAAAATCAAACCACTGCTTTAATATAACTTGAATCTGAAAAATATCTTCTATAATCACAGAAGTTCACACAGTTTGTGATACACAACCCTCATCTTTATCTTCTATTTGTCAGCTTTTGGCTTCATCCTTATATTATAGATACTTTTTATTAATATTGTATTTTGTATGGAGCCATAACTTATCCAATACCTTTGGAAGTTCCTCAGCACTGCGCAGGATCTCCTTGAAGGCATGAGTGATTAAATCCCAACATGCTCTCAAGGATGGCTCAAAGACAATGTCAGGTTCCTTCACGCACAGTCTGACTCTCAGTATCTGAGGTATAAAGAACTGGATTTCTCTATACGGTTCTGTAAAATCATTTCCATCCTTAGGGAAAAGAATGAAAATTTTACTTAACAATGAAATGCGCTCTAAGAATAATAATTTTAAAAATATTCAAACTCTCCCAAGTATCTTAACTACACAGCACCAATGGGATCATCTTCCCTGATTTTTATTCAAAAACTTAAGATCTCTAAATAAGATCTTCAGGTGCTGACTCCTAAATGAATAATATCTGTCAGAAATAAAATCTAGACTCATGGAGTTTTTTTAATTGGGAAGAATTGCCCTATCCCCAAACTGCTTTTACAATAGTGGAGTCCCAATCCATGACTTGATTCATAATGTAGATGTTATAATAATTTTAAAAAAAACTAACAACCCACAAGACAAAACTAAAAAATATTTTAAAACCCCAACCATCAGTAACACTATCATCACCCAGATGCAAGGCTTAGCGGCAAGGCTTAGTGCAAGGTCTGACAGTATTATATTAAGTGTGATCTTCTGGCTGCAATGCAGTTTTTAATCTGCCACATTCACTCATTTTGTCTTATCATGGTAGCTCCGGGGTGATCCTCTATTTAAAAAATTCATTTCCACTAAGAGGCAACTTTATGGTAACCAAAACACTGGCAAAAACTCTTACGGTGTAATGCTTATTATTACAACTCTGTGCATTACTTTAAATAATACAGGGCACTCACTGGGTATAGACAGGGACACCACATACAAAAATCACCTTGGCAAATGACTACACACTTGACTCTGCACACTTTTGACTTCAAAGTGGATCATTCATGAGCTTTCAGAGAACGGTGTGTAAAAGTGTTTTGTCTGTTAAGACCAAGAAAAATGAAACTAAAAATAAAATAACATAAATGCACGCTCACTCAAGACAGAGTTGAAAACTCCTATAAACTGCTGGTTGCAACCCTAGGCCTGCAAAGTGATTATTCAAGTGAGCAGCTCTTGACCAAGCAAACAATCCACTGAGCATGCACAACTGTTTGAAGGACAGCGCCATTTTTTATGGGGGCAAGAGCCAGGTGGGACATTTTCGCCTTCAAAGAGCATTAGATTTTATGGCTACGTGAATCATCTCCATGTAAGACAAAAAACTACAGATATAATTCCCAGCATATACCTTGTGGATCATAAAAAATTCAAGAAGATCTTCTAAGGAGTTAACAACCATCTCACGTAACTGTAACGACATCAGAGCTGCCACTGAACCAAAATAGCTTTCAACTCGCTGAGAGGAATCGGAGTCCTTTTCAGGAGCAAAATGAAGCCATTTATTTTTCTGATCAATGAAAACAGATGCACAGGTTGGGATCCACCTGCAATGAAATAATGTGGAGACGAAGTTTTTAGAAGCTTGTTAGTCTTACTTTGCTCCTTGCAATGAAATCTAAGCTCAGAAATTACCCAAAGAATGCGTAAGATTCAAGGGGCTAGAAGAGAATTGTTAATCAGATGTGAAACAAAACTTTACCTACCACGACTTAGAGGAAACCTGAGTTTTAAAGCTGAGGATTCTTATTATAATAGGACATATTATTAGTTTAAATTATTAGCAATAAACAAAATACTGCAGACAATACTCAATTATTAGCATTAAATGGGAAATGAGTTTGGAACAGATCACAGGTGGCAGAACACAGGCACCTTCTCTCATGTGCCTCACATAATCTCTTTAATTGATCGATTTCCATAGTTAAAAAATAAAGGGTTTCTGTCACCATTTTTACAGATTTAGACTCCACTTCTCTCATGGTTAGAAACTTTCTGATTTCCAGTCTACATTTACTCATAGTTTATTACCATTTGCTCTTGTACAAGCACTCTTGCAGTTCCAATGGCTCTGTCAGCATCCAGATGTTTATTCCTCTCTGCTATTTACCCCCTTGTTTTGGCAGCCTTGTGGCTGGGACCAGTGCCACCTCAGTCTAAGATCTGTTTTAAAAGAGGGCCTTCATGTAAATCAGATCCTAAAACACTCTCTTTACTGCTACTACAGTTGCACTGACTTGTTCTGAAGGATGTCTCGAGCTTCCACACAGTGTCTTCGAACAATCTCCTCAAATTCCTCAGGCAGCAGTGGCAGGTGTCCACAAAGAATCTCTGCAGTGCGAACAAATCTTAGATGGCTGTACCTGTGGAAGTAAAACAAAGAGAAGATTTTTAAAAAAACACCCATGAATAGTCAGGAAGATCTCATATGTACTTCTAAATACTAAAAATAGGATTTCATTGATAGATACCATTCCATTGCTAAGTTGTCCAACAAGTGCATTTCTCATGGGATTTTTGTTATCAACAAACATGAAATGCTTAATAAATTTAATTTGGACTTGCTGTATTTAAAAGTAAATCCTCTTGTCCTCTTCCTAGTTTTATTAGTGTATCCAGTCATTAAAGAACATACAGAATGACACATACTGCTTCTATTCCATATCAAAGAGTGCCTATCCTGACTACTCCATGGGGCACATATCACAGTCTGTAACACACAAGACCTTAAATTCCTGAAAATGTTTCTTAAATGTTAATCCAGTTCTCAGGACTTTACTACCATTTAACTTCATAAGATAACAGATCTTAATTTTCTAATGTCCCCAGAGCAAATTCCAAGTACAGACATTTGAAAGATACTCAATTTTATGAGTTAATTTTGTTAAGTTCAGCAATAAGGATGAGAATTCCAAATCACCATTTACTCGAGTGTTGAATCTTAATTTAGGGATTACATCTTATAACAAAGGGGATGATCTTTTCACAGCACAAATATACCCATTCTTCACTGTGGACTTGTAAAATGTGTTCATGCTTGCATTCAGAGACTGCAGGAAACAATCATTTTATGCTGGAATTCTTAGAGGCTCAGAAAAAAGAATTATTTAGAAAACAGACATATTTTGCCACTTTCTTTGCAGTGGCTCCCTCAGGATCTCCTAAGCATATGTAGAGAAGTCAGCAGATGCACTCTCTAATCAAACCATTAAATAAACCCATCCTCAATTTCATTAAGATCCTGTGAACAAGGCATCTTACTCAGAAAGCCAGAGCTCTTGCAGAGTGAGCATCAATGAATTCACTACGAATAGATTCCTTTCATTCCAAGTTTTCATTTCTCCATAAGAGCTGTGCCATGGGACTGGTGCACAGACAACTCTCCGGGGAAAAGGGCGTGGGGTACTTCGAATAGACAGTCTCTCTCTCTCAGCTGGATCCATCAGGACATAATCAACTACAAGAAATCATTTATATCATGGTGAGATTGCATGTATGGGTCCAAACCTACATTCAACAACAATACCTCTTAACAGTGCAGGAAGCTGGACAGTTCTGCACATTTAAAACTAACATGGTCATATCCTTACTTGTATGTTTTTTAGGATGAAATACAGCACAAAAATCAAACTAAAAATTTGACTACAAAATTACTTCAGGAAAAGAAAATGAGTGAAACTGGAATGTGATGTAGAATGATCACAGATTATTTTCTCGCAGATATCTGTTGTAGTTCTACCGACCCCAAAGGAGGTCTCCATGGATGCTAAGAATAGAATGAAGGCTTGCCTTGAAAGTGCAATAACTGTCTACATACTTGGAACTGCTCAGAGGTTTTGAGTCTTACCGATGGATTTCATGAGGCTGATATAATAATCTGCCTTAATCTCTTCTTTTAACCTTGCAAGTAATTTCTCCAGGCCTGGGTTAGTAAGAATGTGAGCTGGAACATGGCTTAAAATGTCATCCATCACTTCCTCATCCTGAGGTGCCACCATGTCTTTCTGCACTCCATTATATATGTAGTAACAGTACCGCTAAAAAATAGTTAAAATATTATGCTTATTGTATGCAATTTTTGACAGATAACAAATTACTACAAAGTATTTTTAGCTTTTCTATCACTTGAACCTTTTCTGTAATTGAAAGGTGGTTGAATGTAATGGATTTTGACTATCTAACTCTTGGTTCTTTTTAAAGCACTGCCAATGCCTGACATCTTTACAATACATTCATCTGTTCTGATGTAAGTATATATAACACTAGAACTGACTGCAACATATTAAATTACTAAAGAAAAACTACTAGCAAACAACGTGAGGGATTATGAACTTGGGAAGTACTTCAACTTGTGAATTAAACAATTTATAACAAAAATCAGAGTAGCTGAAAACAAATGAGAAAGGAGTTGACAATATTTCACAGCAGTTTGCTATATGGAATACTTACATCTTCTAAACCTCATGTACTGCCTTCTTTTCTCAACTAATTTTAGTAAACAGTTTACAGATATACTGAAGATGATTACTGCTGCTACTTTTATCCAAAAAAAAATTATATAAATACCTCTATATCAATGCTTGAAGGTGGCTTTTCTCGCTTACTTGTCTCCTTCTCGTGTAAATCCATGACAGCAAACTGTTCTTCTGGGGTCAGCGGCTGGTTGTCTGTGTAATTTAGGACATGCAGGTCTGGCACATGAGCAGGTGCACTCAGAGAAATGGGATTCAAAGTGCTTAACAAAGTACTTTTGAAAAAAAAAGAATATAAGCTTAGTGAATAAAGAAGCAGTAATGGATATGGACAAACGACAAGCCTTAAATAAACCACCTGCCCCACACTGAGGACAAGTATGACCTATGGAACTATTTCAATTACTCAATTAAAAAAAACTCACTAAAATCATCTACGAGTATACTACTTTAACATAAAGAATACAATCATGTAAACCTTACGACTGCCCAGCATCCCTCAGGCAATATTTTATAACCAATTCTATCAGAGCCAAACCTACTAGCCCAGTTATTTAGGTTGCCCAAGACTGTCATGCTATTATCTTATCAAAATCTTACGACACAAAAGTCAGTCCTGATGCACACACATTTCTTGTGGAGACTTAACACTTCCTGCTTGGATGCTTAACATAGCATCCAAGTAAAAAGAAATATTAAAACACAGCTCAAACTAGACTGGTTGTAATAATCTGTATCTTTATAACGTTACAGTACGTTACCTATCAGAACTCCATCGTCTCTGTGTACGTTTGAGCTTTTTCCTTGGAGCTTTAAATACCAGTTAAGGAAAATCACATGCATATATATTTTTCAAATAAGATATTATTTCAGACTGGTGAAAAACAGAGCTAAGATAATTAATCAGATAACGAAATAAAAGAGAACCGCAATGTCGCAAAGAAGTATTTAGGTTTGACTTAGCCCTTAGCAAGACATTAAAATCATATGTTGAATAATCTTGGTGATTCTGGGACTATAAACTAGCTTCAGGAAAGCATTCAGCTCATGCTTAAGACTTCAGAGCTTACTTATCTCCCTGCATAAATGTTATTCTCTGCACTGGGACTTTCTGTTTTGAATATAAAAGCACTTCTATAAGATGCATAGTTCTACCAAATATACTGCACACGAAAAAAAATTCAAACTAAGTAATGGAGATAATTTGATATCTTCAGCTGGTAATATACTTAAAGCCTAAACACCCTGCTCTTGTAAAATGTTGGTAAACTTAAGTAGCAAAAGTATTGCAACTTAACCTTATTTGCTTTGTATCACACATTGTGTTGAATCAACAGCATATTTCATAATGTAGAATTAACACGTGTATGCACAGTTTGCTAACAAATACATAAATTACGTGGTTTAGAAGAAAACAGTGTGTTACATAATATTTCTTGCACTGGATTCTCAGGTGTAATTTTAATGCCTGTCCCCCATCTTGTTTGGTAGGCAAGACTCGTGAATATGAGCATATCAGGGATGCACACTGAATTTGTTTCTGTTTTCCTGTTGGTACTAACATCTACTACTAGCAATAATAAAAGCTAACTTGCTGTTTGTTCATTTACTGCTTTGCAAACAACTCCTTCCAAGTAATTACATATGAATATCTGGAGGGACGAACCTAACTAGCTAATCAGAAACTGGCCTTTCATTTATTAAAGTTATGCATGCCTTGGGAAATTTGTCTACACTGACCCTGAAGTGATAAGCTTATAAGCCTTTATTAGGGCTAAGTGATTTTTCCAGGGATGACGCTTTAACTGAGAAAGAATTAGAAATAAAAATGTATAAGAAGCAAGGCTAAACTTATGAACACACTGAAATATGGATACGTGGTGAGGGTGTCCTTTGCCCTCCTGAAGCCTGTGATAACTCTATCATTGAAGAGGACTTTACTTTGTACACATTTTTCATTTTTAAATCCCGTGCACTAAGAGTGTAGTTATTGGCTATGGAGTCACTGGGGCTCCGGAAGTAATTCTGTTCCTTGAATGGAGCTGCCAAAGTCAATGACGACTGTTGCATCAAAGGGGGATAGGCACTCTTCTGAAGGAGAAGCTGAAATTGGAGGGGAAAAAGCAAAAGTTTTACACAGCACAGTAATTTAAAAAGCCTTCTTAGAGCTAGAACACGATTAAACACCAATTAGTATAGAAAGCAAACACAAAGGTCTGACAAAGACATTTGACCAATGATCTGTTTTTCAATCACCATGTTCCACGCACATATAATTTTACACAACACTTCCCTAGGAGTACTCCTGCACTTTTTTTTGCATAATCAAGGTCTTTTTTATAAATAAGAGAAGACATTAGTACATTATCTGGTACCTTCTATTCCCCCACATCTCCATCTTGCTGCTATTCTTCTTCTCCTTACACTTGCTTAAAATTAGAAAATTCCTGTTGCTCAAGCTTTGTTAATGACCTGCCTACTTTTAACACAAACCTTGTAATAGCTGAACAACAGTACAAGTTAACAAATTCAGCTTTCATTTTTCTCTCTCACATCAGTCCAGGATTTCTTCTGTCTGTTCATTCCATGTTTTCTCAGGCGACTAGGTTGGATATTAGGAAGACATTTTTTACAAAGAGAGTAATCAGGCATTGGAATGGGCTGCTCAGGGAGGTGGTGGATTCACCATCCCCAGAGGTTTTTAAGATGAGACTGGATGTGGCACTTAGTGCCATGGTCTAGTAACCGCAGCGGTGTTGGATCAAGGGTTGGACTTGATCACAGAGGTCTTTTGCAACCCGGCTGATTCTATGATCTATTGATTGGCTTGTCCTAATGTCTAAACTCTAATGAGACAGCTCACAGGCACAAGGGATATGGGATCCAGAGTTATATTTCAGGATATCCTCAGAGAGAAAAAGTACATAAGATAGAATCATGAATGTACTTGGAACCATAGAATCATTAAGGTTGGAAAAGATCTCCAAGGTCATCAAGTCCAACCTTTGCCCCAGTACCACCATGCCCACTAAACCACAGCACAAAGAATGAATATTTGCTACACATGGAATGTAATATACGCCCTGACACAAGGGGAGAGAGCACGTACCTCCTGCAAGTCTGCAGGTGCAGTTGGAGCAGAAGCAGAGGCAGAGGCAGAGGCAGGCAGGGGCGGTAAGTCCGGGACCTGCTTTGTGTGACTCATGTTGTACACGGAATTGTTTTGTGACTAGACAGAAATGAAAAACAACTTCAGAGATATTTATGAAATGTTTCAAAATAGATTAATGAAGTAAAAGCAGCTGCTTTCAGTTTTTATTGAAAATTACGTAGTGCAACTTTTCTAATTTTAAGGCAACAGACACTCTGTGGAGTGGGTTCCTCATAGTGCTTTTGAATGGCAACTTTCCTTAGTATAGGCCAAAGACTCACCTATAGTCTGCTCTGAATTTCCTAAATCATATTTGTTTAGGAGATTCATGAGGAACAAATTCCTGACTACTACCAGAATAAGGAGATGAGAAGTAGGTGTATCCGAACATGAATGAGTTAAATCACCATGAGAGAGGAAACCATTACCCAATACAATTCTGTTTGAATAACATAATCATTTTTACATAATTGTAACACATTTTTAGCACATGGTTATTGCTTTCTGATATATCACTGAAAAACTAGGCTGCTGGAACCTAGTTTTCCAGCAGACAAAATTGTGAACTCCCCAATATCAAATTAGAGCCCATTTAGAAATAAAATTTGAGAAAGGACTGATTTGATTTACCTCCTTGGTTTTCCCCAGCACGCCTGCACACACACACAGAAATAAAGACATTACCACCGCCAGACATAATTCAGTAAAGAGAGCATGAATTGCTCTTGACTAATGACTAAAGGATTGGGCCTTAGGGTGTCTTAAAAATGAATAAACTATGAAGTTTGAGAGTCATTCATTCTTAAAGATACAAGAGTTATTAAAAAAGCCATTGTTCATTCTAAAGCAACTCTTGACTTAGATGCCAACTAACCTTTCAAACAGCTAAATATTTGAGCAAAGGAATCCTTAATAAGTACATTACAAAGGATTAGATCTAAAGAATATTCAACAAGAACAAGTGTCTTCTAATTAGAGTTCTTCTAATGTCAAACCACTAACCACCCGTAATAGCCAATTTCATCTGAAGTTCTGAAAAAGTTACCGATCTTTCACAGTCGCTGCAGAAAGAACTTACCCTCAGCAGCCTCAGGTTCTGGGTTGGCTTTATTTTGCCTTGGTCTTTTGTTTGCTTAGAGTTTTTCCATCCTCCCCCTCACTATAAACACCCTTGTTGTTACACGCTCTGGAAAAGAATGAGACTCATTTCAGGCAGTGCATAAGGTGTCAATCAGCTTCTATCCCAACTGCCAGGAAGAAGAATCCCAGCTCTTCCCTGCCTGGTTTACAGCAGTAAACCTTCCCTCCCTCCTAACCTCCATGCTCTCTTTTTCTCTCCATTCTTCTCAAGCTCACTTTTCACCTTAATCTTTCTAACTCTCCCCAGATGTCTTTCAAGCTGGATTTTTCCCCACCCTGCTCTTTCCGCTTTCTCCAAATCCAGCTTCCTTCCCGCTCTTTTAATATCCCAGGGACTCTGGGTCCCCAACTGTGGTTTACAGCAGACAGAGCCACAAATTAATTGCCACGAGAAATAGGCACACATCAAAAGGAATGGGAAAAGAGAAGGAGAGAGATGCCCAGCATGCCTTCCACATCCATGGGATGCATGAGGGAGCAGGGTAAGAGCAGGTACTACCTGCAAGATGTCCTTGTTACCAGTCCTTCTGCCTGTCCCAGCTGACACTCTCTCACTCCTCAGCTTTGTTGCCCCAGTTACAGTAGCATGGCTGGTGCTTGGAGACAGGAATTCCCTCCCCCTCTCCTTCCCCCGCAGAGAGAAAACAGCCCCTTTCAGCACAGTGTTGTGCCAAGCTGTGGTCAGGGAGATTCAGTTGTGGAACCAATGAGGAACTGTACAGGCTCCTTTTACCTCTGAAAGCTACTAAAAATGTAGTCCTAAAACACCTCAGATATTCTGACTTTTGCATGAAAATACTGCACAGAGCAAGGAAGCTCCTGAAGCAGTAAAGGCCATATAAACGCAAATTTTCTTAGAAAGAATTAGGGGGGAAAACCCAACTTACTACAAATCTTGAATGCAAACATCTCCGCTACTTTTCCAACATTCAGAATCAATTTCCCTGAAGATGTGAAGGCAGCAGGTGAGATACTCCCAATTCCTCTGTTTGTATGCATTTACCTCCCACTCACAGTCATCACCATGTCCTGAAAGAGTCCTCCATCAGATTTCTCCATAAATGAATTATTACCACCCAACATGAAATCTAGCAGACTCTTTACACTGACCCTCAAGAGAGGCCTTGTCCATGTTCTGACAACAAAGCAAGATTTCCATTTTAAACTCTTTCCTACCATCTTTGGATGATATTTTTTTTCCTCCAGTTTTCTGCAAGCTGTGAGAATGGCTGATATCCCTGAGTTAACAGTTTTCCTTATATTTTGATGTAATACCAGCTACAAATGGAATATTGTTCCTGCCTGGCCAGACGTGAAAGTTCCTACCAAAAACGAGGCTCCTCTTTAAACACAGGCCAGCAGAGTGGGGTACCGAACCAGCACTGCTGATGCTGGTAATTGCTTGGCTAGTGCATGCCTAACTCTCCAAATATTTCAGTGCTAGTTTGCAACATGAGAATTTTCCTGCTAATTGGAGCTGACACTGGCATGGAGACAAGCTCAATTAAGCAGCAGTTAGAGTAACTACTGTTCCTCTTTGCACATCAACTCAGCTGCTCATATATGCATGCCCTTTGAAGTTAAATAAATTCCTTGTGCTGCTTGAGAAATGTTAAAACCAGTTATTTTATATAGAAAGATACATGAATTTTAGCCGAAAACATAATTATGAATAGCAGGAAAATAATTTACTAAGATGTACAAGACTATCTTCCAAACCGTAGCTATGGCACGTTTAAAAACAGCCAGAAATTTAAGATCTTCAATATACTTTCAGTTCAGTGGAGCCATTAAACTTTATAGTGCCATTATCACTGGATTATGTCACACTATAATTCTGCCAATTACTTTGTCCCTACGCTCACTTTAAAAAAAAGTATACAAAATCAACACATTCAAATGTATTATTATATACACTAGTGTACTAGGAATATCAACACATGATGCACTTTAATAATATGTAAGATAAACACTTTAGGAGTGCAAGCAAAATAAACTTTTCCCCAGCATCCTCTTCTTGCAGGTATCTTGTGCTGGGCTTTTAGAGCCCATGGTCCAAATTTGTGTAAATACACAAATCTTACTTCCACTGTCTACACAAATCCTCGTAACTGCAAAAATCGTTGAAATCAGGATCTCAAAGACACACAGCTCTGACAGTCTGATAGGTTAAAACCCCCAGACTTCATAAAATCTCTCCTTGCATTTTAAGACCTGCACGCTCCAAATTAAACATGCTATTGATTTTGTTGCCTTTAAAAAAATAATTATGAAACCATAAATATTCATTTTGCAATACTCGCTTAGGTGGCAGCAATCGAAAAGAATTATTAAAGCAGTCATGAGAAACATGAATGTTTTACTTGTTGCAATTTACAGCATGAAAAATTCCATGTAGCAAAAGCTGGGAATTCACTGAAGCCTCATGCTTGCACTGTTAACATCATTCTGATGGTTCTGGAAAGCAGCCAGGCCAAACCATCATGCAACACACCTCACCGAGCATCACTGCTGCGGTGAACAGTCCCATCCAAAATGCTGAGACGCTGCAGGACACACTGTTTTTGCTAAAAACCCAGACGAGTTTTTAAAGCAGTTACTCGTCACGCGATGCACCTCCCCAAACAGGTTTGCCACGTGGGCACCAAAACACGCGTGGAGGCTTCGGGATAGGGTGGAAACGTGTGGGAACAAGTAACCAGGACGGGGGAAGGTGGTTGTGCCAGGTGATGTGTTTCACAGCTGCCTGTTCAGGGCGTGACCGAACAGCCACGATTCGCGGCAAAGTGCCTTGGCTGCCTCCCACTGCCACGGCAGCAGGCCCCCAGCCTGGGGACGGTGGGACTGTAGACACACACACTGAGGGATTCCTGGGTTACAGAAAAACACTGAGCGATTCCTGGATTATGGACACACACGAAGCGATTCCCGGCCCTCGGGGCCGCTGTGCCGAACATCCTGTGCCCCGGGGCCGAACGTGCCTCCGCACGCCCGCACAGCGGCACGGGTACGGCACGTATCCTCATTTCCCACCCTCGATTCCAAAAGATCCGAGGCTGCACGTCCTCTAAAGCAACACAAACCCGCTGGACACTCCTGAGGGTGCCCCGGACCCGAGCGGCTGAGGTAGGGCCGGGGTGAAGGGCAGGAAGAGCCACCCGCAAGGGCACCGGAGGGGCACCAGTGGCAGCCCCCGCTGCCCGTCCGCTCCTCGCTCAGCGCCCACCGCGGAGCCGCGCCCGGCGGGCCCTGCCCGGCCCCCGCGGGGAGGAGACAGCGGCGGGAGGGCGGCGGCGCTTCCCTGGGCCGCGGCAGGCCCGGCA
>VZRE01009800.1:147728-174460 GCA_013396775.1 Cephalopterus ornatus
GCCCGTGGGCACAGGGCACGGCCGTGACACCGGCGCGGTGGCTGCCGGGGTTTGCGAACAGGAAAACGCATCTTTTAACCTCGCCCTGCAACAACAGATGGAATGGTCGTGGGGGAAAGGGGGATCGCTGAGCTGAGGTTTCCTTTAAACTGTCACCTTTTGGCTTTATACGCAGAGTTTTGAAGCTGTACAGGGCACGTTTTCAATTCTGAGCACAAGAAAACCAGTCTCGTTAGTGTGTTGGCGGTTTCCAGCACCAGCAGCAACAAATTGTCCATGCAGATTGTTACAACTGACCTTTTTTTTCTTTGTTAAACCGCACAGTTAAACGCAGGGTTAGTGGTATAAAGGAGGAAGGTGAGTAGAACCTGTATCTTGATACTGACTTTTGGAGTTCCAGAAGAGCTTGCAGAGACAAGCCCGCTACATCAGATGTGTAAAAGGAATGTGTCACACTGTTGTGTATCACGTTAACATCTGGCATCTACATTTTCTCTTTATGCAAGGAAACATTTCATTTTCAAAAAACGTGTATGAATCTGTTACTAACTGTACCTTAATTTTAAGGAAAATTGGATGGCTGGGTGAGAACCGGTAGTCCAGAAGAAGAGATCGTGGCTGAGGATTGTAACATATCTAAAGAAATGCAGGAACTACAGAAGCAATGGCACTCCGTGGTGCAGATCATCCACAGCAACGCAAATGTGGGTCTGGAATATAATTTTATATATTTATAAACTTACTCCTTTAATAACTATTTGGATGTCATACCCCAATTTATTTAAATGCACTCCCTTTTTTAAAGTAAGAACTGTGAGGCCTGTGATAAGGCCTGTCCTCCCACACCTTCAGAAATCAAGAAAAAAGGAAGCCTACTCTGTGTTTTTGTATTTTACTGGCATAACTATTAGAGTAGTAGAGTGGCATTTTAGGGAAGTAGTTGTGCTGCTATAAAATGAACTAAAACTATGATATATATTTCCTTAAGGGATGGAAATCTACTTCAGTTAAATTCCAGTATATAGATATGACTGCTTCTTTGAAAAGGATTTTTTTTTAACTAGTAACATTATAATTAAATTTTTTAAAACTCTGTGATACAGACATGCCTGCACTGTATTTAAATTCAATAAATGAACAGGTTGCAGATATTACTAAGCCACAGATAAAAGAAAAATCATAATTTTTAGATGTTACAGGGGTTTTTTTCCTAACAGATACAGTTTTCTGCATCAAAATAATAGTTGCAAAGACCTCACTGAAATCTGCAGCTAAATTGTGATTTGGTTTTCTACTTGTTTTCAGATTGATTGGGGTTTGTTTTTTAATTTATGCAAGAATAGAATGTGGAAGTCCAAGAGAAACAATGCCTGTTGTTGCTGGAATTCTATTTGCTATGAAGCTATGTAAATTTCCTGCAAGTCCCTATGCTTCTAAAACAGACAGTTCTGTTCAAGCTGCAGACTTATAAAAGGATGCTCTCTGTAGTTCACTACATTAGCAGCGATCTGTGAAAGTTACCTATGGAAAGAGATAAAATCTGAAATGTTTTTCTTTCATCCACAGGTTGTTGCATTTATGAATTCTCGTGTTGGCCAATATTTAGATGACCATCCTTTTGTTGCCTTGTCACTCCTGATGTTCATTGCAGTGTCTGCTATTCCTGTTGCATTTTTCCTGATTTTTGTTGTTACAACAGCTGTGATGGCCTGTATTGGTGTGATAGTCATGGAAGGTACTGTATGTGTGTGTGTAGTTACCTATTCCCTTTTAAGGCATATTATCTTTTCCTTCTTTTCTTCTTCCTTCTGGAATGCTGAGTCTGAGCAACTGAGGATTTCTGTGCGTAGTCCTCAGGTCTCAGCAGTAGTAAAACTATTAATATAAGAATAGTAATCTGATTAAGTGTAGTTTATACAGGGGAAATCCTATTTTCCTTTCTAATCTCAGCCACCACAATACATCTAAACCAGTTATCTTAACCATGGATAGCATTCATAGAGGCCAGCCAGATGATGGAGGAAGATTGTTTTCCCAAATGGTTTGAAAGTGTGGTTGTGGCAGAATGTCAGCTGTCTTCTAATTTCCTTGTGGGTAAACTTGTTCAAATAGCAAATTGCTTTTGTTTTCATAGGTGTTGTGATAGCCATAGGTGGCATAGCCCTCCTGTGTGTGCTGTGTGGCCTGGGGGCACTTTCCCTGGGAGTGTCTGGGGTACTGAGTGTTTCTTACATTGCACTTTCAACTCTGGTCAACTATTGGTGTTCTTCAAGGTGAGTATGGATGTCTTGGATTTCAAACTCTGCAACTGTACTATTGCATTGACTGCTTCATTTATTCTAAGTGAGTTGCTTAGATTAACAGTGTCTCTTGAATGCTTTGAATCTTGGCCTACCCTTATGACTTAACGTGCAGTATACAGTCATCAAGATGTATTTTGGTAAGAGTTAATACATGCCCTTCTTCCTTTTTGGGAAAGAGGAAGTATAAATGGTCTTTAAATGTGCATGTGCTAACACAACACATTCAATAAAATACAGCTTTGTCTCACTACAGTTCGTTGCTTTAAGTGTCATTAAGACATGATGCCAAATTGAATTTTGTGTAGAGGATGAACTTGTTGCAGTTCTTCCTGCATGATAACCCAGCTATCCCTGCTCACCTGCAATTGTAGAGTAATGGACCAAAATCAGTTGTAGATTTAGGATAGGCAGAGCGGTACTTAACAGGTTTTGCAGGATACTGCACGTGTGCAGCTCTTCAGTCATGTTTCCCAGGACTTTGGGCTCGGAAGCCCATTGCAGGCAGCATTGCCTCAGCCACACTTCTGTGAGCACCTGGCTCGGAGCAGGGGGCACCAGCAGGCTGTGCTGGAGTGCCACCTCCGGCACCTTGAGATACCTGCTGGGGAAAGAATCATGATAATCACTTAAGCATAGGGAAGAGCAAGAAATAAAGTTACAGCTGCTCCCTCCTAGGCTTTCTCAGTTTGCTCCTTCAGCACAAAGCTCCCTGTGGAGCTGGTGGTACCAGCAGGGTGACAAAACCATGATGCAAGGCCCAGCGTGCTCACATCTGTTCCAGAGCTCTGTACCACCCCTCCAGGGCATTGCTATCAGATCTATAACATTGCCCACCAGTTCCAGAAGATTTCTATATTTCATAGTATTAAGTGCATAGCCCAACCTGTCATACTGTCTTACAGCTCTGATGTTAAAACAGATAATACCTGCTATTTTTACATTCCTGTGCCTTTTGAGAGAAGCTCTAGTAGACCAGCATCAGATGTTCCAAGAGTCTTAAACAGGTTTACTTGTTGCTTGGCTCACCTTTCTTGAGCAAAAAGTTAAAATACAACAATTTCAGGGAAGAGCAGACTGTGAAGCCATTATTTTTTTATGTATACAGGGGTCAGCTAAGGAAGCAAGACGTTAACGGAAGTTTGCCACAGAAGAAGCCTGGCTTGGATGTTTCTGCTAATAATGGAAAGAGTGAGTAAGTGGGTTTGTGTCCCCACTTCCTCCATAGGCACTTAACTGTCCAGTTCTGACCTTCATTATGTAACTGTTTACGCATTTAGCCTTTGTGTGCTCCTTCTGGGAACTGAAAAGAATCAATGTACATCTTACACAGTCACTGTAAAATGGATATTAAGAGTAACCATTAAGCAGCAGTGTATTGCAACAATAAGTGTACGTGCATGATGGAATGCTCCACAGAGTTTGGTGAAGGAATGTGATAGTCACTGGTACTGTTAAGTCAGTGGTAATTAGGTGAAAGAAAGAGGAAGGATTTGATTTCTCCTTAAGTTTCTGGAGTTCTGGACATACTCTCTTGAAATTTGTGTACAGCAGTTGGTTGTTTTCCAACAGAAGTACTAAAGCTCAGAATACCAGAAATGCATTTTGAATGTGGAAAAAAATACTTGTAAGCCTTAACTGCCTTTGTTAAAGTAGTGTAAGCACATCATGCTAATGCTTTATATTTATTATACAGGGAAAATGGGGTTGTGTCATATATTAAATCATGCTCTAAGCTTTTATATAGCTTTAGACATTGCATTATTCCAAAGGGATATTTTCCTTGTTCTCATTGCCTTGTTATAGCAATGGCATGCTTAAATGGTGCATTTTTTTCCTTCTGTTTAGGTATTTAAATTGCCTGGTTTGCTTCTCAGTTGTAACTTCTTGTATGTTATTTAAACTTTTTTTGTTTTTGCAAAAGCTATTATATTTTTAAGCATTATAAAACTACCTAACTATATTAGTTTAATAAAGTGCTGTTTGTTTAACCACGTTGTCTTATTATTCTGTATATTCTACAATAAAAACAACTTTTCCACATCTGCTTCTAAAGTAGGCTACATTTCACCTTGATTAAAGTACTATGGCTGGCCAGCATTGCTGAGTCACAAACTGTAGATTACTCCCTTTCTCATCCCTGTATAAAATGCAGAAAGTCTATGATCTAAATTAGTGTTTTACTTAGTTTTCCATGAACCAACATGCTATTTTGGTCTCCAGCTTGGAGCAAAGTCTGAGCTGTAATGTTTTCCACACACTGTTGGTAATATTTTCAGCCATTAAGGTAAGCTGCCTGCACACTTTAATAGTAGAGTAAAATAATCTTTAGATTTCCAAGAGCCCTTTATTTTAATGGCACATTAATTCAGCAAACAATTACAAAGCTATGTAGCCAGCCATCCCTTTTACATCCTCATCTTCTGCTGAAGGGAACAGGCATTACTTAAGTTCAGCAGACACTAAAGCAAGTTAATTTAATCCTACTCAGAGTCTGACACCACATGAGCATTTTAAATTTATTTTTCATTATGTAATTCACTGTGTCATCAGCATTTATCAGGAGCTAAAGCTGTGAATTCTCAGTTACCAGCAGGTAAAACATGGAGCAGTTTCACTCCTGCTGCCCTGACCTTTGCTTGTTTAGCAGT
Source organism: Cephalopterus ornatus (assembly GCA_013396775.1). NCBI lineage: Eukaryota > Metazoa > Chordata > Aves > Passeriformes > Cotingidae > Cephalopterus > Cephalopterus ornatus. The sequence goes on from VZRE01009800.1 coordinate 152,680, forward strand.
CGTCATTTCAAGGCTTCTCACTGTGCCCCTTTTAAGAAGAGCTGCTTTCTGTGCTGTGTCCTCACTGCAGTAGTATGGTTTTCCATGGGGATGTGCTAAGGAAAAAACTAGGTCAGCACAGAGGAGGTGTTTTTACTGGAGACAGTAAGGCCATCCCTTAAATGAGGGCATAGGTTGTTTTCTTCTTTAAATTATTAAACACTGCAGTAGAGCTAAGAAGCCCGTAGCAGGAGAGGCTGGGGAGATGCTGCCAAGTCCCCTTTTTCTCAATTGCTCTCTTAGCTTCCTGCAAACACCACCATCCCAGCAAGGAACTGGCAGGAGACTTTTACATCCCGATGGCACCATTCCCAACCAAGTCTCAGCCAACCCAGCCCTAAGGATTGAGCTCACTGCCCCTTTCTTTGGGCATAAACATGCCTTAATGGGCAACCACTCTTGTAGCCCTAATCACTGTATCCTGGGGGACCCCAAACACCTGAAGTCTTTCTAAGGGAATTTGGAGCAACCAGTTGTGCTACAGTTCCTAAAGCAGCTGTTTGAGCTCAGGCTGCAGAGAGCCAATGCTGCCTACACCTGCAACAGGTGACTAATTCCTCTGCCTCCTCTTGCTGCATGCTATCATTCCACTTTGCCCTCCCCTGTGTCAGAAGAGAGGGACAGCAGACCTGAGTGCAGTAAAGGAATCCTTTGGACTTGTAAGGGGAGCTTAAGCTTTCCAGATAACACACTGCAGCAAGGGCCCAAGAGGCAGCAGCATGCACAAAAGGGGGAAGAAAGGTGTGGCTGGGCTTTAAGGTAAGTTATTTCCAAAGGAAGGAGTAAAAGCCTGTGTTTGCCTTGATTTAAATAAGTTACGTGAGTCTTCATTCAAACTGCCCCTGCCAAGTCCACAAATAGAGCACAACTAAGCCACCCTGGGAGAATTATACTTAATCCTCCCTGAGACAGATCTCGTGTGCCACATCTGACAATCTTCCCCTAGGCAGACAGTATGAGTCAGGGACAGAAACCAGGCAAGAACAACCCTCCCTTGGACCTGGATGGCTGTCACTGTGTGCAACCTTTGTCTCACTTCCTTGGGCAGTAAAAATAGTACAAAATATAGAAGTCAAAGAACAAAAGTAAAGCTCTCACCTCTTCCCTTAGTGAGGAGACATGAGGTCTTCTAAATACCCTCATATTGCAAGACTCCAGATTCATGTATGCAAGCTATGTGAGAAATATTTTAACACAGTGGAATGTTAAATTAGTATTTCTTTCCTAGAGTGTTTACACAACAGTCACTATAACATTATTTAGTAAACTCCAGCCATCCTAGCACAGACTCCATCCAGCAATGAGAAACAAGGAAACCTCTGCCTGAACAAACACTGAACTTTTCCCACACTTCATAACAAGGATTGAGAGAGGGAATATTAAGAGTATTAGGTTTGCTTGGGTCAGAAGAGCTAAAAGCCCATACAGGTAAGTAGAACATGCTGTCAAGTACATAAACACTCTTCACCAAGCACCACTTTTCTGGCATTTGCAGAAATACTTCATATTCCAGCCAAGTGCTAAGTCAATAGGACTTAAGTATAGTAGGAGGTTTGCTGGACAGTAGCCTAAGTAACCACTTCAACCCTAACCTCGATCTAACAGTAAGTGACTTGAAAATAAGTAGCTCCAGTATGAGATCCATGGATTCATTGTATTTATACTGACAGTATAAATTTAACTAAACACCAGCATAAAGTCTTCCCACTGATGAAGTTCTCAGTACTCTGTGCTCTTTTTACATGAAATATACATTAATATTTAAAAAATGTCCCCTGAATCCTGTTGCATGAGGAAGAGCTGATTAATAGTGCTTCAGTGAAGTAAGGGCTGTGGCAGACAAGCCCCCAGCCCGATGCTATTTATGTATAGCACGTTTGGCAATTAGCAGGGTCTGGGTAATGACTTGATCTGAAGCCCTCCACATGCAAAGAACATGGAGCTGGACCCACAACGATCACTGCCCCTGCTCACAGAGTTGCTAGACAGTATTTAACCCAAGGCTCTTACACTGCTAGTGCAAAGCACTTTCATCCCTTTTCATTCTATCACATGCAACTGTATTTTATACCTTCTTTCCTTGACCGTGCAAAGCAATGTGTACAGAATACAAAACAAAACAACAGCATGACTGAAACTGCCTCACCTCAGGTGGGCAGTGTTACATCTACAGATAGTGCTGTCCTTGCCTGTACTGAAAGATACAACAAACAACTACAGTGACATTTTAAAAACATACACCAAACTTTAAACAAAACACTCGAGGTATTCCTTACCTTGCTGAAGGCGAGTAACAGCTAAGACACATAATATTCCTTGCCTATGGCCACAGAAGTAAAACTTTCCCTGAAAATTTTGGCATAAAAGTAAAGGAAACTACATCTTACAAGTGAATGCACTAAAACTGCAATACTGGTGACAATGGGAGGAGTAGTAGATAAACTGAATCTTAACTCGCTGTAGTAACAGACTTGTCCCAGTGATCAAGTGCTAGAGGAATGAAGAGCATAAGGAAGCCACAGCTCAAATCCAACCTAATGAAGTTGGTGTGGCACAACCAGTCTTCAGAAGATGTGTGTTAATGCAGAGGCAGCTTTAGAACTCTCCATTCTTCTCCCTGCCTGCCAGCTAAACTTATTTAAACCCTGTTCCACCCACAACCTAGTGTTATTTAGTTTACATGGTAATTCCCTTCAAACTTACTCAAATTTGGACGACATTCCTTTAGAGAGGAACATATCAAAATGTCAAACTCTTGAGTTTGATAGAAAGAGTATTAATAGCTCAAGTAACAGCAAAAGGTAATAGGAGAAATCATTATAGCCTCTCTTTTGGCATGCTAATAAATCGGAAGAGTTTTCTAGCTTTTATACAATATAGAAAAATTGGCATGTAAAGAAGACTTAGAAAGTGAACTGAAATTAGTTAATGCTACACATTCCCTCTTTTATAATTCAAATGCCTCTTAAGCAGAGGGGAAGGAAAACAATTATAGTGAGTAGCTTTTCTTCTAAGCAATCAGCAGAACTATTTTGCTTCAGTATATAATTATTGCAGAAAAGACCACTTTAGCTGGTGGTCACACCCTTCCCCCCCTCCCCCAGTTTTCTGAGACTCTAGATTAAACATTCCTGGTGCTCTTGTTGCATGGCCACAAAGCTTCTGGCCATCAGAAAGACCAGCTCTGGCAGCAGAAAAAGTCTGGTCCACTTTGGTTTTCCTGAAGTTCTTCTAGACCGCTCTACTCTAAAAAGGGAGGCTCTACTATAGATCTCTTTCAAAGACCTCTCACAGTTCTCCAATTCTCACAGTAAGGAGAAAGGGTTTTGTTGGTTTTGGCTTTTTTTTTTTTACAGTAATGTTTTAATACAAGTGTTGGGTGTGTTGCTAACCAAATTTCAATAAAGCCAAGTTCTAATTTCCAGCTGCAGCACAGGGCTCAACATCTGAAGGAGCTACACAGACTGCAGGGATCGGCACAACGTGGATTTTTTAAAACCCCATTTGAATGTGATCACAGTTGTGAACAAAAGCATTTGATAAGCACTTCAAAAAGCAAACTGGCTGCAGAGTCCAGCAGGAATTTAAACACAGCAATGGGCAGTTTCAGAATGAACACACTCAGGAAATAGTCATTGCTAAAGCCAAATCTACAATAAGGAGATACTCAATGGACCAGAAGTATTCAATTTCATAAATAAGTGTAGGAGAGGGAATACATGACAGACATAATTGACAGAGCGACTACTCCAAGTTTATTTGGAAATATACATTAGTGTACCACATTTACCATGTATGCTCTTCTCTTTAAGCATTTAAGAAGAGCCAAAAATAGTAGCATTGTGGCCACCAGAGAGAGAATACCAACAGCAGTCATTGCAAAGCCAGCCCATGCCTCCTTGCTCAAGAGAGTGCTTCCTACAAAGCAAGGGGAGAGACAGTTTGTGGAGACAGCTCTTCATTAAACCCACACCACACCCAGCAGCACCACACTGGCTCAGTACCTTGGGTTGTGGACCATCCTTTTGGCACGAGGAGGACAGGACCCTCCAGGCTCACCACTGCAGAGTTCACCTCTGGCATCCCACTTTCTGCAACAAACACAGCGGAGTTGAACCCCATAGTGCAGTGGGCTATCTTGGATCAGTGCAACCTAAAAAACTAGTCAGGCATTACCTCGCTTGCTTCTAGATGGCCTTGGGCATCTTGCCACACACAGTGGGGAGTCTGGGTGGAAACGGTCACAGAGCAGAACACTGCAGTGGAAGTACACCTAGGACAGAGTGAGAGGTCCATTATTATTACTGTATTTTGAGACAATAACTGCTCCTATTGCTGCTCCCAAGTAGGAGGATAATGTCACCTACTAGGCCAGGGAGGGCTTTGTCACCAGAGACAAAGGCAAAAGTCTTCACTTCCAGCCTTTGGCGATAGTTGGCATAGCTGACCCCGTGCCCCACAGGGTGGAACACAGTCCTGTAGTTGTCCAGGTCATACTCACACCTGCCAATAAGTAAGAATAAACTCAGAACAGCAGGGTAAAGAAAATTTGAATTGTTGGGTTTGATTTTTGTTTTAAGCAGCAGGTTAGAGTTCAAGGTAGAGATGCTATCATCTTCCTATGAAGTCCAGCAGTACTTAGAAGGCCACCTCAAATGAAACTCTTGTTCCTGGGGCTCTATTCCTAAGGGGGGGAACAGGGGAAAACTAGGAGATACTCCCCACCCACTGCACAAGATGCTTTTATTTCTCTGGCAGGGCACTCACCCATCAACAACAATATTCCACTGGGGAAGTGAGCTTGGATCTTGTGAAGCTGTTGCCCAGCAATCGTCCAATACCAAGTGGAGGTTAGGATCATTACGGTTCAGGACCTGAACTTCCAGGAAGATGGGCTGCCGTAGGTACCTCACAATGGGATACTGATCCTCACGGTACGGCTGCCTGTACGAGTCCTCTGCAAGAACCAAAGCCCTGTTAGATAAGTCAGTGTGCAAAGAGAGTCCTGTAGACAACTCTGGTCTCAAGCTCTTCAATAGCAGCTGATTGAACAGCTGCAGTCTTGTCCTAGAGCCAAATTTGAGGCATCTGCTTCAAGTAGCATGGCTGGGAGGAAAGGAAACATCAAGACATTGGAAGCCCATGTACCAGAACAGTTCACTCATGCATCCTCTCCTCCACAAGCACTACTTACTTCCCAGCCACTGAACCCAGAGTCAGCTTTACCTGGGTAGCTCAGGAGAACTAAGGAGAGAGGACCTCGGTTCACTGAAGAAGCCAGAGGAGGATGGTTGTCTACTTTTATAGTGAGGGAGGCATCCCCACTGCTGAAGGAGCACAGGACTGTTAGCCTGTAACAAGGAAAGAGCGGGTAAGTCTTATACGAATATAGGGGTAATACTTAGTCTTGGATGTCCTAAAGAGGTTCCAGACACACCTGAATTCACTGTCCCTTGAGATCCTGCCCAGTGGAGCATCTGCTTGTAGTGCCCTCACCTCATTCTCATAAACAACCTTCTCCCCATCAAACTGTGGATAAGGAGCAGCATTAGTGAGGTTATTCCAAATGAATGAAGCCCACCCCCATCAATCCCGGCTACAGACTTACCCAATACCTGGTCCCACACCCATTCAGTGGGACATGAAACCAAACCCTGTCATTCAAAGGCGACTTGAAGGCTGGCCGGCACAAAGGATCTCTGAGCCTAAGGGTATCCAAATCCAGCAGTGGTGTGGTACTATCAGCAAGGATTTCAAAATCCATGTGCCCATCCTGGGTGCATACAGCAGCTGTAACAGAGGTTCACGTAAGTTGTCATGGCAGTCAGTGACAGCTCAGTCAGCCAAGAGCTGTTGGTGAGACAAACTGGTCCATCACAGGCAAGTGTAAGAACAAGGCAGTGCTGAAGAATCACCACCCAGGCAGCACAGGGGCTGAGGCCACTGCAGAAGTCACTCACCCATCTGTGTGCGCTGGTCACAGGGGCATTCAGGGTGCATCACCATTGCCACAGTCTCTCCATGGAAGTGAAAAGCCAGTTTCAAAGAGGACATGTAGGACTGAAGTCCTGAGCAGCTCTGCCCAGGTAGCTGAAGGACAAGAGTTACTCTCCTGGAGCAGAACTACACATACACGTGTTAGAGCCATTTAGCTCCCCCTGAGGCCATGATGCTGCTCTTCACCCTCAGCTTATTTGCAGCCCCAGGCATGCAAAGTACCTACCCCCTCCAGAAGGAATATTTTCACCTCCTGTTTTTGCCAAGAGACTCCATGAAACCCAATTTATCTTTGAGTGATGCCCATCTATTACAGAGTCAGTTAAATCACACCTGCCCTCAGCCAGCCACAGGGCACATGACTCACTTGACAGATGCTTAGTCAAAGCTGCTGTGCTCTGGTTCTCAAAACACCAAGCTGGTATCACATGACTACCTGTGACTTCAGGATCAGAACTCACCCTGGACTTCAGGACTCCCCTGCTAATATGCAGCCTGACCCCTCTCTGCATGTCCAGAGTGATTCCATTTTCCTGGAGCTGATCCATGGGGATGGCCTCATCTTCTACATCCACAGCCATAAGGGTCCCTGGGAAGGCTGGGATGACAATAGTCATGTGTGTTGCATTACAGATTGCTGGACCTGCAACAACATCTTTGGTTACATTTAACACCAGTTTCCTTGAGGCAAAAGCAGGTCAGGCCCTGACTTTTTCTGTGGGTTACCTGGTGCACAAAGCATTCTTGCCTCCACAGCCAGCCTGCGTTCAGGAGAGCCATACGTGAGCTTGAGTGCCACAGTGTAGAGCACCTTGTCATTGTGCTGACAAAGAAGATGGAGCTCTGTTAGTGCTCAGCTCACGATCCATCACAAGACCAACCCCACAGGGTTATGTACTACATCAGACTACTGCAGCTGTTCATGATGGCAGGTTCTTCCCATCTCACCCTTGCTAAAAACTCATGAGACTGCCAGTCAGATGATCCCAGGACAGGCTATAGCTGTGCTGCTGAGGTGTGACACGGTGCTCCCCCACTTCATTGTGCTGGGCAGTTCAGCAACAGCTGTGCAAAGTCAAACAGCTTTACACACACTGGCTTGACAGCAGCTCTGCCTGTGGCCTGAAAATGCTTTCCACAGGTCTGCAGGAGGGAGGTGCCCAGCAGCACTAACTCCTCAGTGCCAATTCTCCATTCACCCACCTTGTAGGACACAACTCCAGTGGCAGTAAAGGCCGTCTGAAAGATCAAGTTGTGGCCATCAACTAGAAAGTTGTAGCCTTGCTGCATTGCTTGCCCAAGGCTTAGCTGATGTATTGTGGTTCCATCATCAACTGATAGAGTCCAGGACAGTGGAGTTGCTGGAACCTGCAAAGCAAGAGGTCCTTGCTTAGGGAGGGAAGGCACAGAAGCAGCAAAGCATTAAACCTTCCCCCCTTGCAGTGCTGCCGCCTCACATGTTTTACATTCAAGCACCCTTTTACTGACAGCATAGAATAAGACTTCCCAACAAGGTGCAATTACACTCAAGAGATAACTACTCCAGCTTAGAGACATTTGGCTCAGTTTAGGCCAAAAAACCCAGACACTCCCCTCTGCTCCCTTTGCCAGCAGAAGGCACATACCATATGCTCATCCCCAAAGCTTGAAATGAGTCCTGGGAAAGTAACCTGAAACACAGCACAAGGGTTAGGCCACAGGAACAAACAGAAGGCTGTAGGGCTGTAACCATGAAGGAAAATCTCTACTATAGCTTCCCAAAGCAGACAGCCAACATCAGCATCCCAGTTCCCCCTGCAGTGGGGCAGGAGCCAGACTGTGTTCATCATTATGACCTCTTACAGACTGACTCTTCAAAGAGCCAGCAGCCATGCCAACATGAACATGCAGCCAAGAGACCTCCCTGAAGCTGACTGGAGCTTTCCACCAATCCCAGACACACAATTCCAGGAGACAGCCATCCTGCCTTACAAGCCTCAAAGCAGGATCTGTAGCACTCCCAGTTCCTCTACTTACTGCCATGAAGTCTTTTGTACAGTTTGTTGCACCAGCAAAGACAGGAGTAATGACTTCATCTGCATCAACACTATCACAGTGAGTGCTGTAGGTTACATTCATCTCCTCTCCCATTGTGTCATTCAGCGTCAGCTTCAACATTAACTTGTGCTGACCATGCTACAGACAAAATAGATTGGAAAAAAAATATGTTGAAGAGCAGAAGATACCTGAGAAAAACTGCAGAAGTCAGAAGAAAGCTTCAAGAACTAGCAGGTCACAGTGTCAGAGTCAACTATTCAGAAAACTGAGCTAATAAGTGCCAAAACCAAGAGTCTTCTAGAACTAGAAACCCTTTTAAACACAGTCCTGTCCAGAAAAGAAAAAAAAAGAAATCCCACACTCTATCACAGCAGCTTCCCAGAAGGAAGACACCTTTACCTCCAGGCTGGTGCAGTTTTCAAATGGGATACTGAGCATCAGCCTGTCATAATCCACAGTGTGGTCACAGGACACGATCTCCTCACCACTCACATCTAGGGAGGACATGAAAGATTAGCCCTGCAGCCAGGCACCTGCTTCTAGGCTACAGCAGGGAGGGCCAGGGCAGTAGCAATACATACCAACAACACACACATGCCAGGAGTAGTTGCCAAGCTCTCTGGAAAACTCAATTTCCATCCCATCCCTATGACAGGTCACATTCTCTGCAGAGGGAAGACCACCATGAAGCATTACCACCCCACTTGAGGCACACACCCTGCAAGCCCCCAGCCAGCCCTGCTTCAGAGCCCCCTTCCGTGCCAAGGCAGAGGGGAAGCAGCTCCAAGCAAGCCTAAAGCCCACATCCACACTACTGCCAGCCCAGAGAGGGCACATTACCCATGAGATCCTGATCCCCCAGGCCATCAGCACAAGGGGCTAAGGGCAGCAAAAAGCCAAACAGGAGCAGCAACCTGCAGGGAAGAGAACTAAATGAGAGAGCAGCAGGGAAAGGACCCAGCTTCCCATCCCTCTCCACACCCCACTCACCACATCCTTGAGGTGCTCCAGCACTGCTGCTCCACAAACAACCCCATCTCCTCACTAGAACCACAAGCTTGCCTTCTGGCTGCCCAGGGAGGGTTATATAGGACCCAGACCTGGCTCCACACAGGTGCCACCTTTCTGCTGCCCTGGGAACAGAACACTTGCACCTGCTGCTCGTTGAGATGGGAAGGCTCACGGGAGCCCTTAAGGTGATATTAAGTCTTTAGCATGGATTGTTGTTTCCCTCTGTTTTGAAGGCATCTTTTTCTTGCTCTGGTTGTGTACTCCTTTCACTCCCTTGTCAGATAGTGCATAGAAAAATGCTTGTCTTTCTGGCAGTTATTTTTTAAAAAGGAGATTTCTGTGCCACTTTGCTGTCCCTGTCGCTCACACACTGGCAGCAGGACAGCACTTGAGACAGCAACGAGCTCAACATGGCTTTCCTTGGGACTGTTTGTAGCACTGGTGATTATATCTTGGGGGAAAAAAATTCCCCAAAACCAAAGAACCTGAATGCCAGGTCAGGTCAGGCTTTGTTGCCTTTCATGTTTGAATATTTTTACTTATTGATTAAGGCCTTGCTCCTGAAATGACATGTGAAGAAGGCCCTGCGAGGGATGCCCCTGGACCCACACCTGAGCAATGATCATGTTAGGATGGGTCTTAGGCAGCACCAGTGTGGGTCAACTGAGCCTGGTGTGGGAACTGGCTGCTCAAGAGGACATCCAGCAGCAGTATCCTGGGCCACAGCAGTTTTACCACCCTAAGAAATGAAGAAATAAGCTTTTATTGTTGTTTAAATGTTGTCGTCATCTCTGAATTGTGTAGCCACGATTACCCAGTGTGACTAATTTCATTCTTCCCCAAACCCATTAGTTCCAAAGATCTCATTAGGCAAGCAGAGACTTACTTGCCTCCCCTTGCATGGCCTTTACCATAGCACATTTGGTGCTTATAAAAGTTGGGATGAGGAAATGTTGTGCTGGATAATACCTCATGCAAAACAGATGGCACAACAACATCACTGTGCATACCGAGCTCCAAGTTATCTAGAACAACATAACTAGTGATGCTGCGGCCTTTCAGTCTAAATAGTTTGTTTAATGGGTAGTATTTTATTTAGTAGAGCAATAATCATATACCTAATAAAATCCAATAACAAATCAAAGCTGCCAGTTAAATAATTCATTAGCTTACAACACCATGTACCATCACAACAGAGTTTCTCTTGAGCCGGGTAAGATGTTTCAGTTGGAAGTGGTTTTGAAGTTCTTTTCAAACCCAAAAAGAAAAGCTTCATTCTAACTACCCAAGGAGTTTAGAAAGTTCACAATATTGAGCTTTAGTCTCAAAAGAATAATCTCCATTCAGGCTGAGAATTTAGCTCATTTGATGTTGAATCATTTATTGCATTTCAAGTTGAGGTTTTTGGATGCGACAAAGATGAACAAGTACCAGGAGTTAAGAAACAGATGCAGATTTTGTTTGGTCTTTTCTTTTTTTCTTTCTTTTTTTGTGATGTAAATAATAATAAAGCTTACAAAGTCTTGGACCTTCTCCCCAGTTGACATGGGTTTTTCTTTACCTCTAATTAAAACCTAGAACAATAGTTTCCCACTTAGCATTATACAGAGTAATGTTCTTGTAAGATCAATATTTTCAGATGTTGGACAATAAAACTCACTCTGAGATCAACACTTTGTGTGCTGAATCAATTGAGAGAAAAGCAAGTGAAGATACTTCTGTAGTAGAAATCAAAAACCTTGAAAATGAGAAGGACTCTTCTGGCACCAAATCCCCTTCATGGGTGTATCCAAAAATGTGAAATGCCGACAGACAAGAAAAAGGCTGTTTCCTGTCTCAGGCACTGGTGGTACAGGTAGTATGTGCCTCAGTGATCATTTTACTCTTGAGAGTAGAAAGGCTTACACTGCCCAGTAAAGGCAATAAAATTCAGTGGCATCAAGAAACAGCTAATCTGAAGTATATGTATATATATATGTATATGTATGTACATGTATTACTTGTCTTTGCTAGTTTTTTCTAGTAACTGTAAATTTAACTCAGTGCTGAGTGCCTGATTAAATAGAATACAGAATAAATTACTGCATTTTTTATTAGCAAGGTGTTAATGCAGTGCAGGGAACTTGAGAAAGGCCTGAGGGTGAAACTGTCTTCTAATGTGGGGATGGAGCTTGGCCTGGGTGAAACACAGCCCTTCCTCACTGCCCTGAGATGGCAGGACAGCACTGGGCACGGCTGTGTCTGTGCATGACGTGAAGGAAAACCAGGGACTTGGTTTGGTCCTCCCTAGACTTATTTATTTGAAGATTCAAACCTGTCATAGGATCTGACTGACTCTCCTTGTCCTCCGGGCAAGAAAAATGTTGGTACAAGTTCGTTCCTGAAGAGCTCTTCAATCTGTGTCTGAGAAAATAATTAAGAGAGAAAGCCCAATTGGAGAGGTCTCTGGTGTATTACATGGGTGCCATTATGGGATGTAAATGAGGTGGCAGAACTCCATTCACAGGGGTTGCACCAACTCCAAGCAAGGAGTTGGTTTGTATTGCTACTGGTTCTCTAATGGGAGCACAACAAGCAACAAAACCCCACTGCTAATTGCTGTGGGCAGAGTCTCTGAGATCCAGGTTAATTCAGTGAGTCACAGAAAACAGCTTGGCAAAAAGTAATGTTTATCTGGCAGCTGTTGTGAATGTGGCCAGAAAAACCCTCAGCCCGCAGCACTGCATGAAGCTGCAGGTAGAATCTTAGCAACTTCTTCTCAGCTGCTGTTTGAAAACTGACCTTTTATGTGACTCGCTCTTAGTAATTCTTTTGAACTTAAAAATCAGAATTATGGTCTAATTCTGTAAGTTTCTACTTGTAAAGGTAGCCCTTAATGTCACTGAAATCAGGGGAAATTATTTCCAAAGCAAGAAGTGGTTATACTTGATGGGAGCTGGACCCTGGTTTGGCAGGGCAGCAGCTTATTTTCAAATGCAGCATCCCAGTAAAAGATGGGTTACAAAGGACTTCACCAGTACAGGTAACTGCTCGTGCTTTTCATCCATCGAACTCAGGGATACTTTATTACTTAGGGTGAAACCTGTTTGCACTGACATTCATGTCCTTTTGAATGATTTTTCAAATTTTTGAAGTTTTTTTCGAAGTTCAAGGTCCTTCTGCAGTTTTCTCAGAACAGTCAGGCAAAGACACAGAGAAGATGAATGAACCCCCTCTATGTTTAAGTAGTCAAATGTGCAACCAACTGCAAACAGCAGAGGCGCCTCCTGGGAAATGAAAGCATTGCCCACACCACGGCCTCGGCCTCGCTACCTGTGCAGAGCTCCTAGGAAGCTGCCTGCAAGGATGAACTTTGCCTCCTCATTCGCCTCCTCACAGGGACCTCTCAGCTTGTAATCATTAATGAACCGTCCCTGTAATGGAAGAGTGACTGTACAGTCTGGATATCGCTCAGAGCTGCCTTGGGAAACCAGAAGCTACTGAAAATGTCAAGCAGGTATCACAAAGCAGCGGCCGATGGCAACTTGGACCTCCTGAAAGAAGCCACTAGGAAAGACCTCAACACTTCAGATGAAGATGGGATGACACCCACCCTTCTGGCAGCATACCATGGGTATCTGGAGGCTCTGGAAATCATTTGCCGGAGGGGGTAAGTCAGGCAGCCTCCACTCCTTAAAGCTTGGGGCTCAAAACCATAATTAGTGCTCATGTTTCTAAATGCCCCGATGAGCTCAGACCCAAAAGGCTGAGAATCATGGTAATTTCTTTCAATGCATTGCCAAGAATTGTTCCTTCATTTACAGTGGTGTAGGTCCAAAGCCTGTGAGGGGTGGTCTGTCGGTGAAGTCGCATCGGCATCAGTGGGACCACATTGTGTATGGAGCCTGCAGGGAGTGGGACCTGGGTGGGACCTTGACTCACTGTAATGGGGGAGAAGGTGGCCTTATGATGATTTCTTTGAGACAGGCCTTATAGAGAAATGCATTGTTTGAAACGTTTTTAGCAAAAAAGATCTCCCATTTGCTTCCAAAGAGCAGTCAGTAGACACTTGTCAAGATTTAATGCTGTCCAGAGTCAAGTCACAACTGAGAGTTTTGAAACAGTAACATCTAAGATGGTTATTTCTCTGCTTTTTATAGTATTAACAACTACCATCGTGCTAAAGCTGAAAACACTATTTTTTCAGAGGCTGTGATAGGATCGTTGTAAACCAGAAAAAAAAAAATAAGAAAAGAAAAAAAAGAAAGAAGGTTTTCTGCAGGTTTATTTTCTAGTAGTAATATTGCTGTATCACTTAAATGTCCTACGTGATTAAGATGTCCTATTGAAATGGTAATTACCTCCCCACCATCTGTACTCTCTTTCTCCGAGCCCACCTTTTAAGCTGTGATTCCGTATTAAGATCTAATAAAAGAAAATCTGCTCCTGTGTAGAGATACCATTAATGAAATGTTCTTTCTGGGCTGAGATGAAGATTAAGTTGACCTGTATTTCCATTTATATTAGTTTAAAGAAAATTGGAGGGAAAATTGAATAACTGTTTGGAGGTCTTTGAGTTTTATTAAAAATGGAGTTGAAAAAAATGGGTTTTCCTAGATTTGCTTTATAGCTCATTGAGCTCAGGTGTGGCTGTAATATCACAATAAAAAAGACCTTTGGACTTTGTGGTTATTCCTACGTCCTCAGGAGAAGCAAAAATAAACTGACAGTTTTTCAACTTCTATAATTAAGGCAGCTCCAGGGAAATACCTAGTCAATAAGGTTTGTCCCTGAACACCTACAAGACAGACCAGCTACCTAAGAAATATATAAGAAAAATAATTTCTAACTCCTTTTCTTGGTAAAGGAGCACTTTGAGAGAGTTTTGCACTCAAAATCTTCAAATATATGCATTCACTTCTACTTTAATCTGAGATTTTTTGGCATGATCAGTGGTTGTCAGAGATATGGCTGTAGCCTCACTGGTTTTCCTGGGAGAAGCTGAATTTTGGAAGCCTCAAAATCTGTTCTCAGTTAATGTTTTCTTGTGAGAAAGTATTTTAATTATTTTTAACAAATTCGTCATTTCCTTGAAGAAGTTTCCTGACAAAGGCTCTGAGGTACAGGGTGGGTTTCTTTAGAGTGGTTGCAGATTTTAGGACTCTCAAGCTTGCAACACATTCAGCCCTTAAAAAATGTGGCAATACTAACTAATAAACCCCTTTCATCTTGAAACAATTTGTCTTCCCAGGCGTCAGGAGACATTTTCTCTTCTTGTCTTGCAGGTACATGAATAAAAGCAAGACCAAGTAGCAGAAACTGCTCTCTTTTGAGTGAGCTTTTTCTTGGGAAAGCAGGGAAAGGAGGAGCATGAGAACCCAAAGTAGATGTCAAATCTTATCCAAAGTCCCACTGAGCTGGGAACAGCCATTCTAGTCTGCCAATTGTTTGAGACTCAAAGGCTGGCAGGTTCCACAGGGAAAAGAGAGCACAAACAGCTATGAAGGGACCTGGGGGAGGCCAGATGACCCAGAGCTTCCAAGGCTCAGGATAACGCAGCCTGTTTGCTAATGTGGGAATTCAGGAATCCGGCACGTTTGGCCACAGTCAGGCAGTTCCCCAGGGCAGAGCCACAAAAGCAGAAATACGTACACATGGTTTCCATATGTCCGAGCGGAGAAACTTTGATCCTCAGCTGCCACCTCCTTGCAGCAGTGCCTGCACTCCTGCAGCCACTCTCACTCGCTGTTGTTTCCCAACAGGGAACCCTGACCTTGCTCCTGCCTGGGGCACTTCAGGCTGAGGGATGTGTTCAGATTTGGCCCTCAACAAACCTGGTAGTGCCTTTCTTCAGGGAGACTCAATGCCAGAGATCAGTGCCTGAAGGACATTTTGCTACAGGATGTGCCACTTCTTTCATAGTATAGCTGCCATGGTGCCAACCTCCAAGGCTTGAAATGCTTGAATTCTCAAGAGTAGAAATTCTCCTTGTAAATTTGGTCCCTGGCTCTGAAGTTGTTCAAGATTTTAGGCTGCTGTGGCTACCTTGGTTGTTAGTCACAAGAGGCCACAAGCTCTGTTTTGAACATTGCTAGTGTTGATCCTGCCAAATGTGTATGGAAATATTCAAGCCAACTCTTCTCTGCAGGCAGCAGTTCAGTGTGAAGTCAGTGCAAGAGTTAAAAATAAAGCAATACTTTTCACTGGCTTTAAATTCAATAGAAAAATATGGCATTTCGTTTTCAAGTGAGCTTCTGCTTTTCAAACCCCCATGAGCAGCTAAAGGAGAACAAAAGAGTTGAAGAAAAACAATGGCATCTGTCTGTGTTTAAACTAATAGCGATGGAGACAAATGTGTAATCAGGGGCTTTACTCTTAATCATTTACCTATTACTTACTCCAGAAGTTACTGCATGTACTCATTAAATATGTATCCCTGTGGTCAGCGAGGAAACCTGCTAATATTGTTCCTGCATTTCACATGCAAAACGGAAGAGTCACCAAAACCCCTTTAAAATACTCCATGCAAAAGCTACTGAAACAGTTTCGCCAGTAATTCCAATGAGAGTAAGTCAAAGCCTGAGCCCACTTTTTGCTGCCAGACCTCGGGATGACAAAGGAAATACCCTGGCTCCGTTATGGGGAGATGTATGAGCAGTCACACCCAGCCCTGCGAGCTCGTTTAATTCACAGACAGGCAGGATTCACAGACGAGCTCTGAGGTTGTGCCACACACGCAGCTCGGGGCTTGTGTAAGTGGGTGCAGCCCCATTCCAGTGGCTGGAGCCAAGCCGACCCATTGTCACTGGGCTGTTCTCCTCGGAACAGAGCTGAATGTTTGGTGTCTGTTCAATCCCACTGCAGTGCTGTGTGTGGGAACACCCAGCTCACTGTGTGCTGTTTTCTTTCTCAGAGGCGACCCGGACAAGTGTGACATCTGGGGGAACACACCTCTCCACCATGCTGCCTGCAATGGCCACCTCCACTGTGTTTCTTTTTTGATCAACTTTGGTGCCAACATCTTTGCTCTGGACAATGACCTCCGCACTCCCCTGGAGGCGGCTGCCAGCAGGGACCGCAAGGAGTGCGTCCAGATCCTCGACAAAGCCGCCACCGAGCAGATCACGCTGAACCCCAAGAAGGTCTCCAAACAAAAAGCACAGGCCCAGAGGAACGTTGAGAAACAAATCAAGGAGTGTGAGAAGCGCCAAGAGAAACACCAGCACGAGATGAACCGGAATTATATGAAAGAAAATGCTGGCACAGTGAATTCCTCCAGAGGAACGCACTCCAGAGTAAAGCTGCCTAGTCTATTTGCTTCAAATACCACAGGTACTTTTTCCAAAAACCTGAAAGATACCTTGAAACTGAAGGCAAAAAAGACAGCTGGCAGCACAAGAAGCCAGGAAACACAAAGAAATGACCAAGAGGATGATACAGGTCGGAGAAATGTGATGCATTTGTTTGATGAGAAAGAGGAGGATGAGTTACTGCATGACCTTGATGAGAAAAACGTTGCTGATAATAACAGTCAGCTCTCCATTTTTCAGCGGCCAGGTCTTGGCAAGATTGTGTTTGGAAGGAATTTGGCTGCAGATGTAAATCCTGGAACTGTGTCTTCTGAGAAAGAAGGTGTCAGCTTTACAATGTCCAGTAAGCTCTTTCAGTATGAAAATGCTGAGAATGGCAAGGAAGATGATGCTGAAAATGGTGCTGATATCCCTTGGAATGAGGAAGAAGTCATTTGGGATGAGGAAGCAGAGAACACACCCCTTGAAGTGTTCCTGGCATCACAGATGCTGGATGAGTTTCTTCCAGTCTTCATGAGGGAAAAAATTGATTTAGATGCCCTGATGCTATGTTCAGATGAAGATCTACAGAGCATTCAGATGGAGCTTGGGCCAAGAAAGAAAATCCTGAATGCTGTGAATAAAAGAAAAGAGGCACTCAAGAACCCTGGAAAAACTGTAGATACTTGCTTATAAATTATCACCCCTGTTGCTGTAACCTGCACACTAATTCACTGCCTTCTCTTTACAAAGAGCATGTAATTCCTTTCAGATGTCTGCTAAAGCAAAAGGCAGAGAGGTTACCAATTGCTTTAGAAAGTACAGCAGGGACAAAGATTTTTCTCTCTGCAGAGATGGCTGTGGTGAACAAGATATTAGTTAAGCATATTCTGTCAAAAAGAAAGAATGTGAAGGTAAAAACCCAAAAGCTTTTTCTCCCTGAACTGTTTATGGGGTTTGGATTTCTTTTGGTCCAGATAATTTAAAATATCAGTGAAGGCAAGCCATGCTACATTCCTTTATAAAGCCCTTCCTTTTTTTCTCCAAAACCACAATGCAAAGAGCATTCTCAGAGCTTGAGAGCTCTGAGTTTTCTCCATTCAGTTCTGTTTGTTCTGATCACTACAAACCACTCTTCCTGGTACTGATGATATGTTAGAAATAGCATCTGAATCTTGATTTCAGCTGTGGTTTATTGACTCTAATCACCTCTGAATGAATGTAAATAAGACTAATTTGCAGCAAGTTTCATATTTTTGACTAGTAAAGTTTTTACCACTGTATTGATAATAATTTAAAAATACATGAAGTATCTTGCCAAGAGATGTTCCATCTGGGTTGTATTTTCTTTTCTCATCTGATTGAACTGGATCCAATTGCCACAACCCATCATGTCCTAAATGTCATCAAGACTGCAATACTTCTAATTACAAGAAGCTGAGGTTTAATTTTCAACATTTTGGATCTGTTTTGGTGTATCCTCAGCTTGGTTCCTATAGGCTGCATTTACCATGCAAAGTCCCAGAAATGAGGACTCATGTCACACACCATTTCCTGTGGGTTGTTGTCAGACTTAGCCTGAGAACTGTGTGTAACACACACACAGAGCTCACGAAAAGAAAAAGAAAACAAGACTCTGCTGCTGTGGAAGCTCCTGTTCTTCACAGTCTGTCTGGAGGCATTCACAGCAGGGTTCCCTTCATCTCCCTCTCAGACCTGTTCCTTTCAAAAGCCAGCACTATCAGATATAAGTTAATCACTCCTGTTGAGTTCTGTGAATCTAATAAGGTGTTTGTAGCAGCTCTGGCTAAGATCACAGATTTTAGATGCACATTTATTAGCAGAACATCTATCTTTAAATCTCTTTCTACAGCTTTCCATTAGGCAGCTATGATATTTTCCTTACTGCATTTCCAATACTGCATTTGTGGACACTAATTCTAGTTAATGATCTGGGTTTTTTCATGTTTCTTCTTTCTGTATCATCTTGTGACTTTGATTTGTGTATCACAATACCTTTCCTTGGCTGGACTTTATACTGCATTCTTTCCTGCTTGGATTCCTGTACTTCAGCAGGTTGATATTTTCTTCTATTAGGCAATCGCATCAAAGTCCTGCTCTGTGCAACCTTCCACGATTACTGTGCTCAGCACGGTAATTGAATCAGGCACCTTCCTCCCAGACTGTGTTTGTTAACCTGCTTGGTTGCTTTCATTTTGGCTAAGAAATTCCCAGATGTTTAACCAAGCAGGAAGGAAACAATGAATCTTACATATCTGAAGGCATAAAATAAGTAGATTTTAAATCCCCCTTGCCTATCCTGGAGATGCAGATGCTTCCCATTCTTCCTGGCAGCCACAGAAGAGGCAAGCCCAGCCTCATCTCTCTCTGCATCCTCCAGTCCCTGCAGCTGCAGCAGCTGAATTCCACACAGGGTTGACACAAGGTCTGTCCTGCTCTGACAGGGCAAAGTGCTGAGCATAATGCACCTTTTTCAAGCCAGATTTTCAATAACTGGGTTAGACTGATTTGTCCAGGAAGTGCTTTCAAAAAAACTCTAAGTGTGCAAACGCCTGTCACTGATGGGAGTCAAATGTAGGTGGAAGAGAAGGCACTTTAGGAGGAATCAGGGCCCAAGTATCTCTAAATTGCACTGAAAAATCTGCCTCTTTGCTTACTCATCTGCAGCCTCTGACAAGCAGAGATAACAGTCAGTTTATGTGCAGATGGTCTCTGCTCAGTTGTCAGAGGCATCCTGTGTTTAGGCATGTCCTTACATATTCCCACTGACTCTATGGAGCTGGAATGAACAGCACCAGATCTACAGGAGTCCTTTGTCCTTCAGAAACTACGTCAAGAGAGTGAAGAAGCCTCAGAGCTCCCCCTATGAGACTTACTTTTAGGCAACTGAATCAACCCCATTTTTTGATTTTTATTCTTTTTAATTAAAAAAAGTGCAATAGTGCTAACCCTTTTCTTGTGGGATGGTATAAAGCAGCCCTGGGGAAAAAAAATTAATAAAAAGGAACACTCATATTTCAGGTTTTTTCCACTCATGGATTTTTTTTACCAACCTCTTTGTTTCCTTTATGTTTGGAAGTATTTAGTGAAGCCTAGCTGTGGCTCCTTAGCAACATTTGTATAGCTCAGCTCAGTTGGAAAGACTTTATGTATCACATGTGCCATCCTACAGCCCAACCCAAACCCAAACCACAAAACCGTGGGATCTCACTTGAGCACAGCCCTGCCAAGTACAAGGCTGTCCTTCCTTAAGGATTTTAGTACTCTGCAGTGGACAGACATCAAGAGAATGTGCAGCACGAGACAACAACTGCAAAACTGAGTATCACAGAGAAATTCCCCTTTACATTCAGTGATCACATTTACCAAGAGAGCAGTCACTGCAACAACTTTAATACTTTTCTTGTCTTTAAAAAAAAAAAGAAAGAAAAAACCCAACCCAAACCCAGAAAAGTAACACAGCAAAATGAAGTGGACAAAAAACAATAGTATCTATTTAATTTTAATATAAATGCAAGTTACACAATTTCTTGATCCTCTAATTTGTAAGAGAAGGAAACAAGGAAATTGATGTTATTCTTTCCCCTCAAAAAACTTAAGGATAGCATCCAAGTAATTCCTGTTGTAACTGAATTGATTCCTCTTCCTGACATCAGAGGCGCAACACTGAACCAGGCTCCCAGAACCTCCCATTGCCAATGAAAGCCTGAGAACTCTGTGGGTTTCCAGAACCAGCTCTTTGCACTGGCTCCATCTACTTTTTAAAGTGCATAGTCTGTAGGAGAGTACGTGTGAAAATAAACTAGACTTGTCTTCTTCCCAAACATGATGTTTCATTTCAAATTACAGATCTTGTGTTACACAGGACTCGGAGAATATTGTCATAAGTAGTACATTTCCATACAGTTCCTGAACAATGTAACATCAATGGACTTCATATTTGCCTCACGTTAGTGGAGTTCTCCATCGCTGAAGTAACAAAACTAAGTCAACACACACACTTCTGAACACTTCAGAAATGACAAAGAAGAAACAAGACATAAAAATAGAAGGGTAATTTTGCTACCATTAAAATGCAAAGGCTCATAAGAGAAATTTCTGTTGTTCTTTCCGATGGAATAAACAGGATCAACGGAGTTCAACTTCTATCCACACAAACACATCCTCTGTCCTTATTCTTGTACTGGTCTGGTACCCTTTCTATGCTACCTCTGCAAGTTACACACTGCCACTTACTACTTTTTTCCAACTAGCTTACACCAGGCTTATAACTGGGAGAATTATTTACATCACACCTACACTGTACTCATTAGCCTCTTCTATACTTGCCTATGCACCTCCAAGGGCTTTAATGCCACCTGCTTCTGAACCTCCTTCCTGTTGCTCCACTCTGTTCTACCGGCTCTGTGTCATCTAACTCTTCCACAGCATGAAGAAACACTTAATAGCCTGCACAAAATAATATGCAAATAGAAATAGAATTTCTATTCTATTTCTAAAACAGCTCTAGCCTGAGACAGGAATTTGTTTCCAGGGCAATAGCTGTTTTTCAGCAGATGCTCGATTTTTTTTTGCAAGGCAGTTGCATAACAGCACAAAACTGGAACTCTTCCTTATGTCACTGGGTTCCTCTGCCAGGGAAGGATCACAAAAATTCCTGCCCCAGCTAATATTTGGGAGAATAGAACAATTACTAATTGAGGCATGGTACAGCCAAACTGAAAATATTTGTCCGCACACTTGAAGTTTATCATACTGAAATGTGTTTGTGTGGTTCCAACCTTCAAGAAACTCAGAAAGAGAACTTAGAGGCACCAGAGGTTAATAGCAAACTCTCCCCACAGAACAGAGATAAAAATTAAATCAAAACACATTTTAGTTCTCATATGAAAATGGCAGTATCCCACCAAGGAATGAATGAAGGGAGGTACAGAGCAGAAATCTAACAGTATATAAAGAATTATGCCTCCATAAACTCCCACTCAGACCTGTGCTCTTAAATGAAAAACCATTGGGTCTGTGGGTGGGGAAGATGGACTGCAAGGGGTGAAAATAAAAATGGTGACTTCCAGATCCCAGTGTAAGTTGGAAGGGAAGGGTTGTCCAGGGGTCAGAGGTGGGCTGTGCTCCCAGGAGACCGGAGACAAGTTTACTGTCACTGGAGCACTGAAACCTACAGATCCGTTTAAAGTACCATCACAGGCAAATATGTTGCCGGAGTAAATTCTCCAAATTGATGTATTTTACATCAGCATGAATTACCTCTCAAAAACCCACGAAACCTATAGAAAGACTTCACCTACATAAATAATTAGAGAAGAAAGGCATTGATTCCAGAATGACATCAAAATATGTAAAGATACCCTGGTTAGTATCACAGCAAACATCTGATACCTGCTGTTACAAGA
>VZRE01009809.1:4448-66397 GCA_013396775.1 Cephalopterus ornatus
GAGCCCCGGGTCCTGGGCCGACGGCTCCGCCGGGCCCGCGGGCGCCGCTTCCCAGGGCGGGGCTGGGAACGGGACGTTGGGAGCGGCGGTGGCTCCGGGGCCCGGCGGGAGCGGGGGCTGTGTGAGGCCGGACAGGGTCGCGGGGGCACCGGCGCGGCCCGAGCTGCCCTCTCGCTGCTGGCCGTCGAGGAGGCCGGGCGGTCGCCCTTGGGGTGTTTCTGCTCTTCACTGCTCTGCCCCGTCTTTGCACGTACAGGCTCGAAGAAGAAGGGATTTAGTAAAATTGCGGTCAGCCAAAATGGGGCAACACCTAAAGCACCTGTGAGGAGTCTGAGTGTGTGCCTTACTCCCCTGCGCTGGAGTCAGCAGAGGAAGATGTGTGTTTTTATCCGTGTGCGAAGCCTGGCTGTCTAACTACTGAACAAAGCGATGTGCTGATATTGGAGATCCTGACAAAATGGGAGCACTTGTGTTCTCTGCGACTTGCAGTTTACTTCTAGCCCTGGTGCGAGGGCACAGTTTATTTACATGTGAGCCAATTACTATCTCCAGATGTTCAGGAATGCCTTACAATATGACTTTTTTCCCAAACATCATGGGACACTATGATCAGGACACAGCTGCTCGCAAAATGGAGGTAAGTTCTCTCCCTCCTACTGTAGTGTGTAACAATTCTTTTTGTCATTAAGAAGTTAGTTGGGATACCTGTTGCGCTTAGTGACAAAGCAAATAATGTTTAGTGAGTAGATGTTTCTTAAAGCATTTCAGAGTGTGCTGGAGTTCCTTGGTTGTATAAGCTCTGTGTAAGGGAGCTACGGACTTCCTTCCCTCACCCCGCCTTGGATCCTGTATTAGAGTGGAAGAGGAATGGGTGTAGCATAGCAGTGTGGCTATTCAGAGCATTTTGGCCCAGGCACCTTACTGTTATACAGAGCAATTGTTGCAATTCTCTGGGGAAATAGGTAATGACATCTTGGCCTGCCTGATCTCAGCGCAAAAATTGTATTTCGAAGTTGCTCATTGTACCTCTCTCAGCTTATATATACTAAGGAGAGGCACCTAAACTTAGTCCTATTCTCCATTGCAGGTTTTGCATTCTGTTGTCTTCTGATTGGATGCTGAAGCTTCTGATTGAAAGAGCAACTTTACTCTTTTTTTTCTGTAACTCAAAATAAGCACTTTTCTTACCTGAACTGTAAGTGTGGCTCCCCTGAGAATATGCTACCTTGTGGAAAGGCTTTGCCGATAGCAATACCTGTAAAGGGCGAGAGCCTCTCTGGGTGAGAGGCTTGTAAAACAAGTTTTAAACCTGTTTTAATAATGGCTTTTTCAGTGGTAAGAGGAGGGGGAAAATCTTAACACAGGTCTTAAAAAGCTCAGCGTCTTCTGCTGTATAGAAAGTGAAACACAAGTGAGTTGAAATTAGGTTTCTGTTTTTAAAAAAAAATATATAGATGGTATTGGAGGTGGTTACTAAAATATTATTTGCATGCTCTTTACTGAACTTGGAGGAGGAGCTTGGTTCAGTTGCCAAAACATGTTTTTAGTGTTGCTTGGGATAATCAGGATTCCCTGTTTGGCCTCCAGCTGCCAGCCTGGAATGGCACAGGCTTTGGTCTTCCATTGGTTTTGTCAGCCCGGTGTAGATGTGTGGGAAATTCTGGTATTGAGTGTTAAACCATCTGTATGCAAGCAACTGAATTTAGCTACAGATCTCTGACAACCTGTGGGCTTTTAAATTGGAAGTCAGGCTGTAGGCTTCAGTTGTGAACTATGCAGTGCTTTCTCTAGTCGTCATTTGTCAGGAATGCTTCCTGCAGTGTCTGCCACTTTATCTCCTCAGGTATGCTGCTGCTTCTTACTTGGTGTGTCTTAACTGCAACTGTTGAGCCAGCATTTGTCAGTATTTGTGCCTTCCAGTCATGCTGTTGTTAGGACAGAGAGACCTCAGAGGCACTCTTATTAGGTTATTGTGACTGATTTTTCTGAACTGTCAGTAACTTGTGCCTAGTGCATGTGTGGAGGGAGGCCCTTCTGGAAAGGGTTCATGGCTCACCTGTTCTTATATAGCTACTTAATAAAAAATTGTGTGGTAGTGAGAAGTTTTGTTGTTTTCCCTCTTTTTCCATCTTGTCAGCCTTATAACCACCTCTGACTACTGCAGTGGTTGATCACTACTTAGCCGACTGACTGGTTTGGCTATGGGAAACAACAGTGCCTATTAGCATTTGATTTCCCTACCCTGTTTCAATTGCTTCCTGTCATTGCTCCTACCTGGCCTCTAATTTGATATTCCTCAGTACTGTAGTGCTGTGCAGACATTTCTAAACTGCCTGATGTGTAGTGGTCTACCTGCCTTTATTTGTGATCCAGTGATACTGATGGACTGGCTGGTCAAAGTGAATTTTTAAGACAGCTGCTTTCCTGGTGAAAGGGTAAGGAAGTTTCCTCCCATTCTGTTTGTAGCTAGTATAGAATGTGTTGCTAGCGGTTAGATTCGGAATGAAGATGGTGAGCTTACGGTGGTTCATTGCTGGGCCTTTTTTCTGAGAGACCAGTGTGTACCAATGTCACTTACACGTTTTGGTGTGATTCTACATGGTGTCAGTAACAGCACCAGTATAGTTTGTCCATAGTTGATTGCAACAGAGGGCCTTCTCAGGATTGTCAGTGTTCTGCTTTTCAGGGGACTTGATGTTGCAGCAGGGGGAGAGGAGTTACTGACTTCTGGAATAGTGTTTAATTGCACTTTGCAGCCATAAGGAGGCAGCGAGTTGTGAGGTGGAAGAGACTTCTGTTGTTTCAAGAGCTCGAATTTTTCTGTAATTGGCAGTTCAAACTTCATTCATACCAAAGTAAGAATTTTAATAGTACATTAGCTAAAACTTTCTTTTGATCCTCAGTAGGAATACTTAAAGGCTTTGGTTTTTAGTTCTATCTTGCTCTGTCCCCTCTCCTCCCCTCCCCATGGCCTGTTCTCAAGACTGGGCATGAGACTCACATCTTAGGATGTAGGGTCTTACTGGGTTTTGAGGCTGATGGTTGCAGTATTTTGCTCACTGTATCTTAACTAACTCTGAGTAAGCTGCTTAATCATGCAATCTCAAGGCTAAGGGGAAAAGACTTCAAGAAATCAAAAGTATTTTGTGCAGAAAGAGCCTTGATGTTTGGTCAGTTTTATGTTCCTGTTCCCTTTAAAAACTTCTGGTGAGTGCTTACTCTGAAAAAGGATAAAGATTTGTCAAGGGGTGTAACAGTTTGGATCCGACTTTTCTGCCGAATACTCAAACCTTACAGTTTGCAGCCTTTCTTCCCCCCACCTCCTCTATGAACACAAGGGAAAGGGAGAAGGGAAAAATTACTGAAATGCCGAAATGAGCAGACCAAAGTTGTACAAAAATATACACATGTATTTACACTTATATACAATTAGAATACTATGTACACAGGAGAAGGGACCCCGAACACCTCCCCCTGCCCCAAAGGGAAAAGGGAGAGGGAAGGGAAAAAAAAAACCAAAACAGATATACACAATAAAAACCCAGGAGTAACCAATAAAAAAACTAACAAGAGAAAATCTTACTACTCTCCTTGAGATAGCAGAACTGCACCAAGCGACTGCCGGCACTTTCCGCTTCCCAAGGTCCACAAGGCCTCACTGGGCCTCACTCCTCCACACGAGCAGAGCCGATAGCAGAGAACCTGCTCCCGGGTCCACCGGAAAGAGAGCAAGAGGCTTCTCCTCCTTCTTATTTATACCCTGGTTTATGTAAAAAATCGTATGGAATACTGGGAGGATGACTACTTCCTCAGTTATAACCTGGTTACCAAGAGGGTCTAAAATCAAAACCAGTACAAGGGGACAAGTCTCACCTCAATGTGAAGTTCACTCTCCAAAACCATGGTAGCTCGTGGTGTCCCACTCTCAAGGCTCTACAGGTGTATTCTGCTTCAGGGAGTGTTTTATAGCCAGAAGAGCTGAATGTCTTCTGTACAGTTTCTCTGCTTTCTGGGAAGGTGTTAAATTGGTATTTCTGGATGGTGTCTTCATGGTAATCCTCCAGGAGAGGATGATGTGGAGCTACTGTCTCAGGTGGTGGTTGCCCTCCAGGAAATCAGCTGATACATGGTCTTTCAGTTCTGCCTCATGTATCAACTGTTCATAATGACTGAACCACTGAGAGCAGGAAAATTACTAACTCAGTCTTAGGGCCTCTGTTGTGGATGTTTTGGCTAGTGATGATAGCCCCTCTGGGATCTTATTTTCTGCACAAAAAAATATGTAATTTCCAGTTTCTCCCTCCATTCACATATTTCTTTATTTAGTTTAATTCTGAGCTTTCAACTTGGCAGACTGAGTTTTAGCTTCTTGAGTTTTACTTTATATTTGGATTAGTTCTGTTTACACAACAAGTGGTGATTTTAGGAAAGTAAAACCACATGACTTTGTGGTGTGAAGTTTTGTGTATGTTAGCTAAGCAGCTGCATGACAGTGGAATTATTTGCAGATGTCTACCATATCTGTATCTGAAAGCAGTTTAACAGTAACACTGCTCATGTTGCTACTAGTTCAGGTTCGGAGGCAGAAGATCAAAGGTTTGTCTGATGAGGAAAATAGATGGACACAGCGGAAGATCTGGTTCATTACAGCTGTACTTAAATAGGTGTTAACTCCCCCTCGTGGTCATCCACAAAACCAAGTCACTTCTAGTTCCAGAGTAATTCCTACTTTAACTATCCTGATTGTCAACATCAGGCATTATTTCAGCAAGGCAAAGAATATTACTGTGTTGTAACTTATGTTCATATCTCTTAATCTGTTCTACTGCAGTTCTGGAATGTGTCCACAGGAGACAAGCCCTTAAGATTTCCTGATGTGGATAAGATCCACAGGTCTATAGAAGTACAAAGGGAAAAGGCTTGCCAGTGACTTTTTAAAGCAGGCTATGGAAAACACTGGAAAATATCCCACAGAGAACAACAAAGTACCTCAGAGAGACTGGAAAAATGATTCAGGAATGAGTTTTCCGTTCACTTCTGAGCTCATGGCGATGTGCCAGAACATGTATGTGCTACATGGAGAGTCAAGTGCAGCTGGCTGCAGCAGTGGCAGAAATTTGTGTCAGAACTGGGGTCAGTTTAAACAAAACCATTTAGAGGGGTTTAAGAAGTACCTTCAAAAGCTTAATATTTAAATAGCATGAGTTAAAATTTGTAATGTAATGGCTTAAGTTGATTCCACTGAATACAAATTTACAGTTAATTCAATATAACAGTACTTTAAAAACCTGGAAAACTGGTGTCTGCAAGCTTAAATTGGTACGTGTGTGTCTGTGTGTGTTGGCATATACACACAGGAAGGAGGAAGCTGTCTACCTCTGTAGATTGGGAGTTTTGGGGAAATAAGTACTGTTTTGTAAGAAGATTATTACTGGGATATCCTGCAAGGTAGCACAGGTGTGAATTTACTAAATCACTTTTGGTTTTTGTGCTCTCTTGCTCTCAGGTGTTCCAAAGAAACATCCACCATCTTTAGTTCTTACAGTGGTTCTTACAGCAGCACATTCATAAGCAGTTTTTGCTGATTCCTATGGGTGTAGTGAATTACAGCTATTAAAAAAGTGTTTGTTACCTTTAGTACTGAGGCCCTTCATCAGGCATGATTAGCTTGTGTGGATTGTCTGAAACCAGAGAGGTGAATATGTGTAATCCTATTAACTGGCATTAGGCGTCTCAGTCATCCACAAAGTCTGCTGCTGCTTTCTCTGAACAGCATTCCTTGTTGCTGGATAATATGACTAGCACTGCCTTGCTCTTTGTTCTGAAAGGATGTTGTTTAGAATGCATGTGGGTCCAAAGCGATGCGTGTTTGATGAAGAGATGGTAACTGGGGTTCATGGTGATGGTGCTGACAGAGTGATTCCAAGAGCCTCCTCTTTATCCATGTTCAGAGGCTATGCCTACACTAGCAAGTAGTTTGTGTTACAGGAGTGGATCACTAGGTGAAGTTGTTAGCACATTTCTTACCTGCTGGCTGCATGAGACTGAGGAGTTTTACTCTGGGCTAGATTTAGGCCAGCCCACTGTGCAGGAGGTCTGAAGCTGGCCTACAGAAGGCTGTCTTCCAGATCTTTCTCAACACAAGACCTCTGGGAAATACCATGATAACCTGTTGTTGGTCTCCTGCACGTGTCTGTCCCTTTCACTGTGCCCTGGCTAGTGTTCAAGTGTAGCTGCAGTGGTGGTTTCTTAATCCCCCTGTCCAGGCTGCAACTTGGATTCCCCCTGCTCCATACTCTTATGTGAGATGTAGTCACTGGCTAAACCAAGGCACCGTAAGTGTGGAGTGATGGCCTTAGTCCTGTGGCTGTACCCTACTCCAGGAGGACACCTGTAGATGAATGGAGTCATGCAAGCTTCCCTGACGCTGTTTATATTGAGAAGGAAAACAGGAAGAGATCTACTGGTTTTGGAATTTCTTTGCCTTCATTGATGGGAGGTGGTTAGGGGTTGGGAGCTGAGCTGACTGGGGGGAACACATCATCCTTGGAAATGGGAAAAGCCAGCAGTGAGTACAAAGCTTTCAGACACAGGAAGGTGCAATTTCCATATTGTCTTAATGTTTTTAAGGAAGTGGCTGTTGCCCAATGGAGCATCATGAACTTGATGTGATCATTAGCAAATCAGATTAGGTAAGACAAGTCTGCTGAGATTGGTGTGGTGACCACGATTACAAAGGTCATCATCACGTATCTTCCTTTGAACAGTAGACAAGTGGACAAAATAGTATAACATTGTGTGTAGGTGGTCCACACTCTTTTTTTCTCTGCTGTCCATGAGTTGTCAAAATGTGTGGGATCAAGCAACTTGTTAACAGCTCACATCCCGTGCATTGGCCCATGGCAGCTCTGGCAACAGCACTGTTGGATTGTCTTGCAGGCTTTGGTGAAATAGCAAGGTACATTGGTGTTGGTGATCATATAAGCTTTCAGGAGCGGAAAGAAGAGAGAACATGCCGGCAGCCCCCAGGTTCAGCCGAGCGAGCAGAAAACCAGCGATACCAGGATTGGAAGAGAGACAAGCTCGTCACCGCAGCAGCCCCGCCTCCGTTGTAGCCCTGCCTCCGATGTAGTTTCGTTGGTTGCTTCCCATGTCCTTCCCCGGTCCCTGGGCTCCTATTGGATGTGGGTCACCCCTTCTCCCTGAGCCTTACCCAGTCACCCCAATCACCTCTCATTGTTAACCCCTCCCCGTATGTCCCTTTAAAGAACCGAGAACCTTTGAATTAAACCCTCTTTTGCCTGCCAGCCCTGACCCGGTGTGTGTGTGAGTTCCTGAGCTGTGAGCTCCCTATTCAGGAACCGGGGGATCTGGAGGTGGGGAGCATTCCCTTCAACTCTGTCACATTGGTGGACATCTTTGCATGGCTCGCAATGCTTATGTCTTCTACAAATCTAATCTAAGAGCGGCAGAGGATTCTGATGTCTTCTTTCTGAAGAGAGCTTTGTGGCGTTTAGGTGTGAGAGATGCTGTTTGTCTGCAGTGCTGCATGGATCATCAGCCTGTGTGAAGCTCAGGCCCTTGTTGGATGCTGGTGGAGGTGGAGTGCAGGTTTAATTTTCCATGTGCAGGATGGATGTGATGTTTAGGATGACAGCTTGACTACAAGATGTTGCCTATGTCTTCACTGATAAAGACCACAAAAAGCAAATGGTCCAGGAAAGGGCCACATGAGTTGGAGGATGTGGTCAAACGTCCATCCTTTTTTTTCTCTAGTTTGACAGTGCAGTGATTAAATATGACAATTTCTAAAACTAGTATTGTGTCATCCCTTTAGTGTTCTACTCCATTCCAGAGGAGGGGGTGGGAGTATCTGCACCACAAAACTTTGGTGGCTTTTTCTCTCTCTCTCTCACTGTTGACTGTTGATTCACCAGCCCTTAGGGGCAGACATGGTTCCTTTGTCCCACATTGCCTTTTTGGGTCTTTTCTGTGTATTGTGATTGCTGTAACACGTGGTAATTTGCTTGCCAGAGGAAGAGGTACATATGTCTGCCCTCTTCTTCTGAACTATGAAGTGGAGATGAGTAGAGATTTGCTTGCTTTCTGCTTAGCTATTAAAAGAAGGGGAGGTGTGCCTAAGAGTGTGTAAGTAGCTACTGTAAATGGGGGGAGAGAGGGCTGGATAATTGGTCTCTGCAGGACAGAGGTCTCCTCTGGATGAGAGCTTCCAGGGAGGAAAAAAAGATCACCCATCTTTCCCGTACTTAAACTTCTGGTAGATCAAGTTCCTTCAAAGAATAACCACATCCTTCCAAGTTTGGCCCATGCTGCATTCCCTGGAGGGCCTGCACAACCGGATTTCTTTAGTCTCAGTAGCTACTGCCACAAAGCACTTAGTGGCCAAACTCTCCACATATTTTTCCTGCATACAAAAACTAAGAGCAGTTTTTTGGAGAGGGACTGTACCCATCCAGCCTCATGGTGACCTAGCAGTACCCATCTGCCCAGACACCATGTCCCAGCTGCATATTGCTTCTCATGAGCTAATGCTCTTGCAAGGAAGGTACAAGGTGCACCGTTCTAAGAATCCAGTTGTGTGTGGAATCTCTCTGGGAGTATGTGTAGAGCTTCAAACTAAACATTATATGCTGAAAGTTAACATGGCCCACAGATCATAAGATGAGAGGAAGAAAAGGTGGCCTGGTGTCTTTAAAACAGGAGAAATAGGGAAGATGGTGGGGGGGAAGGGCACCAGAATAAGCACTGTGGGCTAACAGTAAGGAAACACTATCTAATACAGGCATTCAGAACTGGGGAGTATCTCAAAGTGTGACCAACTGGAAATAGTGAAAGCAGAAGACAGAGGTAAGAACTGCAGGTGCTGTGGTAGATGACTGCAGCTTCATGGGCTTCAGCATAGTCAGATGACTTGTGCATGCCTGGCTGACATCTCCTACATCACAACAAAGTTGGTATTTTTTAAGATGGTTTAAATTTTCATTTAAGACTGCTTAAAAATGCATGAAGTGGGCAAGAAAGAAATGGGGCAGGGTTGCTACTCTAATAACTCAGATGGTGCTGTTCTGCTGAAGTGTGTCTCCACATTCACAGAGAGGAGTGGGAAGCATGAATATACTCTGACTCTTTTGGAAGCAGAGCAGTAATGACTTCTGGAATTTCTTTGAAATGGGGGGCTTTTTTGAAGATAATGGACAGTCTATTAACATTGTTGTGGGAAATCCTCTACATTGAATTCTGCACAGAAGATTTAGCAATAAATCCATTTACTCCTGTAATGTATGGCAAACAACATGGAGAATTTAAGACTGAGGTTCTTGTGCTACCACAGTCCAGATATAATGAAGCTCTGTCTAGACTTCAGATGTTTGAGGGTCTGTAATATACTTTCCTTCAGTTAACTTGTATTTGTCTGTCTGTTATGCCCTGTATAGTATACATAAAACCTAAACCAGATACAATGTATAATTGAAAACTTTGTATACATAGTTCAGTTCTGTAACACTTGGGAAAACTTTCTCATGTTTGTTATGGACTGTAAATTGCAGAGGCTGGAATATCTATGATTTAGGTCAAGCTATAATTTAGGTTAGGACCAAAAAATGCAGTGAATTTTGGTAATAAGCTATCTTGGAAAGTATTGGGAATAGTTGTACTTTAGTTTGCTTCAGAATAACAGTGAGATGTAATATTTCTGTTTACATTGTTTATAACCTTTTTTACAGTTATAGAAGGCAGAGATATATGTATTTTTATTTTACACATGAAAATACTTAGAGGGGAAGCATGTGACTGTGTTGTTCTACTACTTGCTACATCCCTGTTGGGCCATTCACTTACGAGTTGAATTTGATGATCCTGTTGAGTCCCTTCCAACTCAGAATATTCTCACTGTATATAGTTAATGCAAAACAACACAGAGCTTATAAAAGTAAAAAGCAGAATAGCCTTCTTTATCTTTCTATGTCTGTGTTTGTTTATACTGTCAATGGCAAGTTTAGTGCCCAGATGTGGTGTTGGAGTAGTTTTTTGGAGTTTGCTTTATTTTTCCCTTAAAGTTCATGAGTCCCTTGCTGTCCTACTGAGCTTTGAAATACCTTCCCCCACATGCCTTATTCCTTACACTGGTTGGATTTCTGATTAATATTCCCTTCAACTTGGAAAAGCTAGTATGAAAGTTCAGACCTGAATATATATATATGCACACACATATATGCGTGTGTGGTGTGTGAGCGTATATATATATATATGTATGTATGTTTATTGCATGTGTAGGGGTGAATGATGGTGAAGAATTTGCAGATACATTCGTTCTTGTTGCAAGTGTACTGAACCTGATGAGTAATTCAGCTCCCTGAGCAGCTGCACAGCCCAGGATCTGAACCATTGCCTGGATAGTTCAGCTTGATGAAGAGATGAAGTTCAGGCCCACCAAGCAGGGGCACCTGGCTGCTTGCTGGCCAGTCCCTGAGCCTCTGCAGTTTACAGCACAGGGTTTTTTAATATCAGCTGCCATCCTGCTTTGCCTTCTGAACAGTGATGCTTCAGGTGCTGACCATGGGCAGCTCCTGCCCCACGTGGCTGTGGGAGGAGCGGACTGCTGGGAACAGTCCCGCTTATCAGCTGCGGCATGTTGAGCTGTCCCCAGGCTTTGTTCAGAGCCCTTTGAAAGGCCAAGTACAGTCTTTTGCCTTTGCTGTTCAGTTGAAGGACAAAAATAGGCTCATATCTTTGCAAACATCTTTAATTGCAGAACAGCATTGTTTGGCCCACTTGCTTGTTTATTATCTTCTTCTTTCTCTGCATCACCCCCACCCTCTGCCAGCTCCTTAAACTCCAGATTTTCCCTGAGTAGGAAACTTGAACTATTTTGTCTTTTAAACTACAGGGCAACCTACTTTGTACTTCGACAGAATACTTCATTCTTATTTGTGTAAACGTTAAATTGATTATGTCTTAAAAATGTTTGACAAGCTTTTAAATTAAACACGTCTTCATATGCCTTTATTGTGTTGTAAAAGCTGCAGAAAGTATTGCTGCTTTGTTTAAAGCAGCTTAGTAAAATGAAAGTCAAATTCTTGTGCTTTTGATGTTTTTTTTTACCTCTGTCAAATTAGGATGCACTAATAATATATATTAAACTTATATGTATTCAAATTTATAATGTATATATTTTATATATTCATATCTAAAATATTTTGTTCCTATCAGTGAATTTTAGTCCTGAAAACTTTTGTTGTTTTACCGAGATAATTTTAATGGAGTTGAGAAAATATAGATTATGATTGATACTTGCTGCTGCCAGCAGTAGTTGATTATTACCCACATCTCAGGTAGGGCCCCCAGATGAGTTCATACCATGTTCCTTGGTAGTTTAAAGAGTGGTTGACATTGCACTAACTTTCATGAGCTGCACCCGTGTTTCTGTTTTGCAGTTCTGCTGTTAAGTAGCAACTTTTAGCAGACATGTAGCAACAAGACACTGACACTTAAACTGCCTTGGCCTCCTGCAAAATCCTGACATACCGAATTAAAAGTGTCTTTAACTTGCTTTTGATCTAAATCCATCGATTTAACTTCCAATGGGAAGAACCTCCTCTTTTCTCAACTTTGCTTTTAATCTAATTGAACTTGAAAATTTCATCCTTCGTTTAGTTTCATGTGTTGGGACGTTTATTTATCATGACTTAGTTAATTGTGCATGAACTAGAAGTCAGAGATTCTTGGCAGGTGATTCACTGTGACCATCAGCAAATTGCCACCCTTGCCAGCCCATCTAGGAATTATATGAAGGCATTAATCTCTCTGGGTGTGATGCTAATCTTGTTTGCATCCACTCCAGAATAACTCTATTGTAACAACAGTGTAGGATTAAATCAACCATGCCATACTTGTTCTGCTGTTTTTAATTGAAACAGATTAGCATTGTAAAAGTGACTAAAGATACTGTGAAGATTACTTGTTAGTATAGTTCTGTGAATATAAAGAGTAATTACTGTTTCTTATTCTGAGACCATTTATGTACACTGTGATTGTGTATGTATTTCCTAACTATCACATCTGAAAACATCTATGTATACAAATATATTTGAGTTAGCGTTTGGGGCTGTACTTCAATTCTGTAGTGACACTTGCTGGACAGTAAGTGTGTTTGTATGGTACTGTGAATTATTAATAATTAATTTTTAATTATTAATCATTAAAGTGTCCTGTGAGGAGCAAAGGAGTTGAACTTAGTGATCCTTATGCATCCCTTCCAACTTGAGATACTCTATGACTCTATTCATTATTTAGGTAGGTGTTATTTCCTGTAAAGCAGATATATAGTTTAATGAATAACAATGTGTATCTTTAATATAGGTAGGAATCTTGGGTACACAGTGTAGTATAATTGTAGAAACACAGATTTAAGCCTGCCTTTGCTTCAGAGACTGAAATACACGGCTATGTAACCAACCAGGTTGTAATGTTGTTGCTTTAGGTCACACGGTTTGTATCAAACCAAGAAAGGGGTGACATTGCTTAACACTGAGACAGTTGATGTCTGTCTTTGTTTAACTTAGTAAACCTCAGTGTTAACTAGGTTAACTAGACAAAATGTTTTAACTTGTAGTTAGACCTCAGTGGCTAGGACAATAGGTTGTTACTCTCTTAGATACCTGGTTCCAATGGCTGAACAAAGGCTATAATCCTCTGTATATCTCAGCAATTCAAGATATTTCTTATCTCTTACCATCAAGGTTTGCTGTGGGTGATTGTAACAAAAACCTTGTTATTTTGATCAGCTGTTTTCTCAATTATGTAAGTATCTCTGTGACATTAATCGACAGAGTACAGAAGAATATTTTCCCTTACTTGTTTTGACATATCTTGGTAGTTGTCATACATCCCAACCTCAGAGACATCTGTTCATATCTGGAAATGCTTATCTCTAAGATAAAACTGAGATGAGGTACAAGAGAACATTTTCAGTGTCTGCCTGGAATAATGAGCTTGTTTGTCTTGTGTCTTGGAATTGTAAGCCTGCTAAGCACAAAACGGAAGCATTCTGAGCATAAGATCCCCACACAATTCTAGATTGCAATTTACTTGTTGGTAAAGCTCGTTTAAGAACGTTTGCACCTAGACATTTATTCTGTATTTTGTAACATTTGTTTTCACTTGTCTTAGTTGTGTTGCTGTTTGTAGGACCACACCGTAACTGGATTTCTGAGGTAGTTTGGCTTTGCCTCTGGGGAAAATTTAACATAGATACACCTAATAAGGAATCTAGAATTTACTAAGTAAGGTGGTGGTGTTAGTGGAAAGTTTACATCCCACAGTCCTCAATTCTTGACTGATACTGCTTGAGGTAGTGCCCCTCCTGCTGTTAAAGACTACATCATCTTTGACTTTACAGTTGCTATTAGTTTGTTGGTTTGGGTTTGGGGTTTTTTGTTTGTTTGGGATTTTGGTTGGTTGGTTGATTTTAGATTGTTTCTATGTTCTAGTTTGCCTTATGTTTACTGAGTTTTGTTTCCCGTTGTAAAGAAGATGAGAATTTTTGTTTTAGGACTTATATTAGCTGTGTGAGGCTCCATTTCTGGTTTTTAAAGAGTCTGTCTTCACTCTATTTTTAGCATTGCCATCTCCAAATCTGCAGGTTTTCATCTCTCTTCTTCATATGACAGGGCAGTGGTTGCTAATGCTAGAAGTGCCAAGTGCCGTAGTTTCCTGGAAGAGCCTATTTTGTTTGATTTGTGCCACGGGCAGATCCTGAACTTCCTGAAGAGGGGAGAAGTATGGTACAAGATTCTGAGTTTAATCCCAGACTTGCATACTCAGGACACCAGCATGTGCATGTGTGCAGCTTACCCAGCTAATGACTTGGATAAAAAATGGCTTGTCATTGGGACATTCATGGTTCAGATAAAGTGGTCTTGAAGCAACTGAATTTTACTGTCAGTGAGCTTGTGATCTTGGCTTTACACTTTTTGCTTCCAGGCGATGCAGCTGGGGGAGAAAATAATTCGGTTTTGGTAAGATTTTGCTTTTATGGTCCTTCAGGAACTGCAGACATGCTATTTTATCTGATGAAAGTTTTCCAAATTGGCTAACTGGAAGTGAAGCCCACATTTAAAGATGCCTAATTGTTAGCAGAGTTCCAGACACAGTTCCCTACCACTTCTGGTGTTCTTAAATGGTAAAAGTAGGCTGTTGCTGAAAATAAAACTGTATTTTACAAATCCCGTTAGTGTGTGCTTGAGGCAAAGTTTTACATTTCATAGAGGTTTTTTGGTTGAGGAAACTCATTGGCTGTAAAATAGAGTTTTTTGAGAGACTCAGTACGTTTGTTGAAAGGGGTAATTCAGCCAGTATGTTATACTTCAGTTTTCAAAAAGGTTTTGACATGGTCGTAACCTATGTTGTTTTTTTAAGAAACTCTGCTGGTAACCCATTGGGGACTTAATTTTCCAATGCCTGCCTGCTTAAGAAAAAAAATAGGAATAAATAAATGTTTTTTCACAATAAGGGTTGTTAAATCACGAGCTGATCGTTTTGTGCTATACCAAATAAGTAACTAGAGTGGTTCCCCCTACTTATCTGTATGGAAACCTCTGATACACAGCTAATTCATAAATGGACCTGGAAGAGGGATAGATAATAAATTTGCTGAGAAAACAAAGTTGATGAAAGAATTACCCGAAGGTCTTCTGGTAGATTCAAGTGGAACACAAAATGGTAGGTGGGATTTAGGGTTGGAAAATGCAGAGTGATGTGTGTGGGGAAAAAATTACTAGAGTAATAAGTATGAGGAAAAACTCCCACTATCTGTACAAGTGGGTGGGCACAATAATAAATTGGTTACTGTCACTCAGAGTTTTCGTCGCTGTACAAATGTGAGGTCAGTGTTCAGATGTAGTCAAGGTAAATTGAAGGCAAAGTATAGTGTGAAAGGAATAGAAATCAAACCTGAAAGTATTACTATACTAATGTATAAATATATGGAAAAACCAGAGTGCAATCTGTTAGCTGTTTGTCAAAACACAAATCAGGTTGCAAAACCAGGAGTTACAATAAACAAATAAAATGCAGTATTTTTCAGCGGTGCCTGCTTACATTATGCACGATAACTTACTACTGTAATATTTTACAAAGCTTAAATGGTTGAAAAAGGGATTAAATGCATTTCAGGAGGAGAAGTTTGTCAATGTCTTTTCAACAGAGTGGTGATGTTATAACCCTCAGCTTGTTTCCTAAACCATTGGTTGTAGGAAACTGGGGGAGATGTCAGATTATCTTGTTAGGTCCGCCTTGTTACCAGAGGGTGAGAATGGGGTGTCCAGCAAAATAGTCTGACTTAGAAGGTTGGCTTATGTTTTCAGAACATCAAACTTCTTGCTCTTGTGTTCTTACTTTCAGGTGTCAAAAGGGAAGTGTTTTTAGCAAGCAGAAAGAAACGCTGTAACAACAATTCCTCTTAGCTGCTGAGTCCTTAGAATTCTACTCTGATTGTATGACAGGCTAAGCATAGCTTTCTTCCTAAAAATTTGCATTTTTCAGCTTATCTGTTAAGGGGAGTTTGGGTTTAAATAAAATATGTTCTTTAAACAACAGTGTTTCGACAATGACAACATGCTTTAGTAAAAGTCTTGGAAACATTTTATTTTTGCTTGTCATTGTCTACCTCTGATATACACACTATGTATTGATATACAATGATAGTATCATTGTGTAGTGATTCTTTTGTTATTTTAACTTTTAAGTAGCTTTATACAACAGAAACTCTGTTAAAATGATAAAAGTTTGTTTTATGCCCTGACTTTCTTCACCAGCCAATGCTTTCCTTATACTCATTTTCTATTTCAAAGGAGCGAGCTTACAATACATAACTGTATTAGCTATGTTGGAAAATGCTATTTAAAAACTGTTAGTTGTTATTGAAAGAGCTGATAAAGTTGTTTTCATAGATATAAACATTGTGGGTTTTAAAAATTCTTACTTTTCTAGAGCAGATATTTCTGTTTTACTGAAGTCTGTAAAGGTTTTTGAGTGGCAGCCCAAAAATTGCTCTAGAAAATTACTTTTTATCAACTGAGATGAACTATGGGTGACAAAAAGGAAGAATTTATAACAATCAAGACAATCTGTGCAAGGCTTCATGTCAAAAGTAAACACAATTTCTATAGGAGTTGATTATGACTACCAAGGCTATTTATTTTATCCTAAGTGCCAGGAAGAACAGAGCGAATATAAATGAACAATTGAAAAGAAAAGAAGCATCATAATTATGCAGAGGGAATTTAATTCGTTTAGGGTTAAGTCCTAACTGCTTTTTTCATGTGAAACCATGCAGTGTTTAGGAGAGAATCCAACTTACAGAACTGGAATACCGTATACCAGAGCTACATTTCTCTTCTTGTCATGAAATACTCTGATCTTGGGTTCCTGCAAAGGCAGCTCCAGAGCAGGCGCCCAGAGAGGGGATCAAACTTCTGTGTGCCTGCTGTCATGGCATCTGCAGATGCAGAACACAGCTGGAGTGCTCTGAAGGGTAGTGCCAACAATTTTTTTGATTTTTTTCATGAAGAACCTTTATGTTATTCTTGCTCTGTCTTATGTTTTCTACCCCTCTCCCCACACATTCCTGTATTTATTACCAAGGTCTCTTGAGGACATGCAGATACTCCAGTTTGAAAGGGAAAATTTATTTGTCCATGTCTTTTCTTTTAAACTGCATGTTCAGTAGTAAGACTTGCTCTCCGTGTAAGGGTATATTTGGGATACTTAAAAGCTGACAGAAGTGAGGATGCTATTCTGGACTCAGAAGCACTTGCAAAAATGACCAGCAACTCCTGGTTTGTCTGAAATTTGCACACATGGTAGTATTTTGGCTAAAACAATTTGCCCTAATAGTAAAACTGATAAAATGTAGAGAAGGAAGGTTGTGGGGGTTTTTTCCCCTTAAAAACCTCTCTGACTGTGAATAATGAATTGAATGCATTGGGCAGAAAAAGGTTGGGTTAAATTTCATTCTATGAATTTTCTAATAAGAACAGTCATCAGTTACTGCAGTCATGTTGAGAGAGATTTGAAATGAAGCGTTTAAAAAATGAGAAATAATGATATTCGGACCTCATAAATCAAAAAAATCCCAAACTGCTTCAGCATGAGAGAAGATGAGTACAACACAGCACTTAGGACTGAAAATGTAATCTAACAAGAACTACTGGAAGAGACACACCTTCAAAAATCTCAGGGCACTTGTTTAAAAGCTAACTGGTGTACAAAGGAGCTCAGTGTTTTACTCTATTTTTTAAAAATCTTGGACTTTCACAATACCTTTCAGATTTCTAATGTTGACAAGTAGGAAAAATCAGGTTTGAATAGTCACAGATTGGCCAAGATCCCCAGGGCAAGGGCTGGGCTGGAAGTGCTAATGGAGCTTCTTGCTGCTCGCACTAGCAGGTTTTGCTTTTTCACAATTGCTGAACAAACACTATTTTCTAGTATCTTTTCAAACCTACAGGGGATCAAATGTGAGCCATAGTGATGAAAGCTAGTTTTAATGCCTTGAATTATCTTTTCTAGATTGCTAACCAAAGCCTTTTTCTTCCCTGTAGCCCTTTCTTATTCTTATGAATCTTCACTGTTCACCGGACGTCCACACATTTCTGTGTAGGGCCTTTGTCCCTGCCTGCCTGGATCAAATTCATGTGATTCACCCTTGTCGAAGCCTCTGTGAGAAAGTGTATTCTGACTGTAAGCAGCTGATGGACACTTTTGGAATTGCGTGGCCTGAAGAGCTGGAATGTACCAGGTGGGGTGTTTCTCATATTGACAGATGGTGGGAGTGGTACTTTCATATTTGACCTGGACTGAGTTGAAAATCTGAGGCAGAATGTTAAATACGACCTTGCTGTACTGTCCTTATTACTCTGACCCTGCAGTGCTTATTGCATGGGACCATTTCTTTATTAAAACTTTTTCATTATACAAATGATCACCTGCATTTCCTGCTTCTGACTTTTTTTGCAACAAAGCTCTGCAACAGTTCAGTATTCAGATCCCTGCAAAAGGAAGCTTTTTTACTACAAATTTCTGGAAGTTTAAAATATTATGTGTTACAGCATAGATTTTGCTTTGGTTTCTGATCTCTGAACTAGGAATGATCATGCTTACTTCATTAGGGAGTTTAGGAGTAACTGCTTGTAAGATAATGAAATACAGAATATTCTGTATTTGAGCAGACACAGAGCATTAAATAGTAGAAGCCTTATCTCACTCCTAACTGCTTAAATGTGCAAACTTAGTCTTGTGTTGCTTTTCCTGCACTGCCTGCCAAAAGTCTCTCTTTTAAAATTTCAGCTGTTTCTCATAGGTGTTCATGTGTCTTTTTCAGATAGATAATACAATATTTGGTGAAAAGATGTCTATATGTTTTAAATGGAAACCACTGAAAGCACCCCAGTTCAGTCTTCTTGAGATTATGACCTTCATCTGTGGATATTTATAAATTATTAAGGCCAGATTATTTTTTTAATACGCATCAGGTCAAGAGGTACAGGAAAGGAGCAGAGACTGGAAACTCAAATAATTTTTCTAACCCCCATGCAGTTGCTAATCTGTGATAAGGCTGAGGGAAAGCTGGGGCAGTAGTCCTGTGCATGACCTGTGGTAGAAATCAGTATTGGAGTGAATATAACAAGTGGCATTAATGCCATTTCCTGTAGTTCTGCAGAAAAATAGAAGTTGTGGGGTTTTAAAACAAGAAGTCATCAACTTTTTCCATCTAGTGTGAGCTCTTGTGCAACAGTAGTGCCCTGAAGGGGCACAGCAAATATCTTCAAGGATTGTTTTGAAAAATCATGAAAATTACAAATGAATCCAGTTACTCAAGATGTGATATTTTAAATGAAATTATGGGTTTTTTTGAAGGATTTACTGCAGCTTTAAATTATTTTACTACTGCTAGTATTTACTGAAAATGAAGCTTCTCAGTTCATATGTGATGTCTCCCTGGTAGCCAGTATTGAGAAGTTCGTGGAATGCAGGGTGTTCGTACAGCAGCAGAGATCCTGCTGCTGGAGCCTGCTGGCATGAGGATGGGAAGTAACTGGAATACTGAGATTCACACTTTTGTGTTCTTACAGACATGCATAATGACAATTAAGACATATTATAATAATGATCACGTACTAGTCAGCAATTAATGATGTCAACCTTCTTCCTTGATTGATTGAAGCTTGCATTTTGACAAGATTTTTTGCTGTCTCTAACAGTCTATTTATTATCCAAATTTTTTTAAAAAACCCTACTGTAAATATTTTATACGTGTATGTAAAAGTTCAGTAGAATTGAAAACTCTAAAAGAATGGTTGCAATTTGAGTAGTGTTTTATAGCTCATGAAACAACAGCTAGAGAGCAACAGTTAAATAAAGGTGTTTGAAGTCTTCTAAAATGCAAATATTTTAAGTTTGGTTTTTATAATGCCATCTGGTTTATTTTTTCATATAATGCATGTTTGCATTACCTGTAAAATTTAACAGTGCTTAGGATCAGATTTTTTCCATATTTCTAAAAAGTAATTCTAGTTGAGACTGAGGGGTATTGAGATATTTCCTCTTCTGTTTATTTACTCAGACTAAGTAATTGTGATGAGACTGTCCCTGCCACTGCTGCTGTAACCACAAACGTGCATGGAACTCGGAAGACCCCAGGCCAGATCCGAAGGGATTACGGATTCTGGTGTCCCCGGCACCTCCACACTACCAATGGACAAGGCTACAAGTTTCTAGGAATTGATCAGTGTGCACCCCCGTGTCCCAATATGTACTTCAAAAATTATGAATTGGATGTGGCAAAAAGCTTCATTGGAATAGTTTCAATCTTTTGTCTTTGTGCGACGCTTTTCACATTCCTGACTTTTCTGATTGATGTTAAAAGGTTTAGGTACCCAGAGAGACCGATCATATATTATTCTGTCTGTTACAGCATAGTCTCTCTGATGTACTTTATCGGATTTTTACTTGGGAACAAAACTGCCTGTAATGAGGCAGATGACAAGTTAGAAATCGGTGAAACGGTTGTACTTGGCTCCCAAAACAAAGCCTGTACTGTCCTTTTCATGGTTTTGTACTTTTTCACTATGGCAGGAACTATTTGGTGGGTGATTCTTACAATCACTTGGTTCCTTGCAGCAGGAAGAAAATGGAGCTGTGAAGCTATTGCACAAAAGGCCATGTGGTTCCACGCGGTTGCCTGGGGAATACCTGGTTTTCTAACCATTATGCTCCTTGCCATGAACAAAGTTGAAGGAGACAATATCAGTGGAGTTTGTTTTGTGGGACTCTATGATCTGGATGCCTCTCTGTACTTCGTGCTTTTGCCACTGTGCCTTTGTGTGTTTTTCGGTCTCTCTCTTCTCTTAGCTGGTATTATTTCCTTAAATCATGTGCGCCAAGTCATCCAGCACGATGGCAGGAACCAGGAGAAGCTAAAGAAATTCATGATCAGAATTGGAGTTTTTAGTGGTTTATACTTGGTGCCGCTGGTAGCACTTCTTGGATGTTATGTTTATGAACTGGTGAACCGGAAAATCTGGGAAACGACTTGGGTGTTTGATCACTGTGACCAGTATCATATTCCTTGTCCTTATCAGGCAAGTAACAGTTTCCTTTATAAATAATACTGTAAAGTTAACTAACAAAACCCCTTATGCATCACTGTATCTGCCATGCAACTAGTAAGTTATTTTCACATTAAGTAATAAGTTCAAGAACATGGAATGGTTAATTCCTTTTTAAGTCAAAATCAGTGGAATGATACTTTTGCTTTGGAAATTTTCACTGATTGAATTGGTAGCACTCAGCAAATAAATTCCAACTCACAGCTCTAACAGAATATATAATCTCTATGATATTTGAACTTCACGTTACAAATTCGCCTTGAAGGAAGATCATTCTTCACAATACTTGTTTCTAAAAGTAGTTGCTCAGTACTTGGGTGCCTAGCTCAGTATTAAAGTACCTAAGTTGAATTTTCATCAATTTCAGTTGAAGCTGAAATAGTGATTTGAGAAGATCCAGACTAAATTGAATTTTAAATGCTGCTTATAACCAAAGATTTAAAATAACTTTTGGTTTTTTTTTTCTATAAAGTGTAGAAATGTAAAACACTTGAAATTACAGAACAAATTTCCAGTATATTTTTTCCACGATAGTTGTCATTTGCAGACTAATTCTCAGAAATGCAAAGAATTCTTTATAAAAAACAACCAAACAAAAAGCAAATAATTTCAAATTCTGTCAAGGTTTTTTTTCTTTGTGGAGGTGATTATATTTAACATTTGACTCTTAAAAACTTCCTTGGAAAACCTCTTTAATGAAATCTGCCTGTGTTCAGTGCTCTCTGTGGATTAAATCTCTCCCTTGCATTGCAGGGAGTTTTATATTACAAATTATGTTACAAAGTACTTACAAGTAATTTGTGGTTTGTTTCCTTCCACTTAAGAACAAACATACAAGAAGACATCACTAGGAGAAATGCAAGTGTTTCATGTCATCTGTCTTTGCATTACATTTACCATCTATGTTTTTGCTGCAATAAAATATCATTAAAATGAGGACTATAAACACAGGCATTTTAAATGATAAGGGTTGGTCTCTTTACATCCTTAGAGATTATTTATTATCCTCTGAATTGAAGTCAGTGTAAGCTGAGTAGCACAGTTCACAGACAACTTGGTTATTTGTGCTTCCAATACCATTTCTTAAATCAGCGCGCTTGTAGCAAGCGTGGGTAGAGTCCTTCACAAATCTTCGTTCGCGAAGCCTAGCCATGATGATGATGATGATGATGATGACCATTTCTTAATAAGTATGTTTTGACTTCAGTGGGTTTTATTCTGAGCTCTGTATCAACCTAAATGGTTCAGAATATACAAAGTTATGTTAAAAAAAATGAAATCAACAAAATTGTTTTGTAGTGCTTAAACAAAACAGCTTGGCATAATAACACAGGAAAGAGCATGTTTTTTCATCGTTTAATTAGCCTATTGGAAAGAAGAAATAGCAACAAGAAATGTTAACAAAGATCTGTTTTATGGGATCTGTCCCTATAACAGACAGTGTGTGCTAATTGTGGAGTAGCTTAAAGTGGCATGCTCAGCTTTGGCTTACCTGAGCTGGCTTGTAGACTTTTGTTACGTTGACCAGATAAAAACCAAAAGAAAACAAACCTCAGTTTAAGTGGCTAATGTCACCTGCCTGACAAAAATAGTGACTTTCATAGATGGGCTGGCAGATAAGCCAGGTAACATAAATTAAATTTGCAGAAGAGGAGCAGACGATAATGATCTCT
The DNA here is from genome assembly GCA_013396775.1 of Cephalopterus ornatus. Lineage (NCBI taxonomy): Eukaryota > Metazoa > Chordata > Aves > Passeriformes > Cotingidae > Cephalopterus > Cephalopterus ornatus. Next base: position 26,812 of record VZRE01009809.1, read on the forward strand.
TACTGAGTTAAATGTCTCAGCTCCTATGATACAGTTCTGCAAACAGGTGGATTAATTTTGCATTAAACAGAAAGCTGCTGTGTAGTTCCCTGCGGCTCCTTGAAGATGCTGTCTAATCTGATTAACTCCCAACTAATCCTTCCACTGCCTGAAGGGAGCCTACAGGAAGGATGGAGAGAGACTTTTTACAAGGGCATGCAGTGACAGGACAAGGTGGAATGACTTTGAACTGAAGGAGAGTAGGTTTACATTAGATATTAGGAAGAAATTCTTTACTTTAATGGTGGTTAGGCCCTGGAACAGGTTGCCCAGACAAGTTGTGTATGCCTCATCGCTGGAAATGTTCAAGGCCAGGCTGGATGGGGCTTTGATCAGCCTGGTCTAGTGGAAGGTGTCTCTGCCCGTGGCACATGGCTGGAACTAGATGGTCTTTAAGGTCCCTTGCAACCTGAACCATTCTGTGATTCTGTGATCCAGTGGCAACTTCTTTTAAATTGAAGGGATAAATCTTATACATACACACTTACCTCTGAAGAGCATGTTTATTATTACTATTGCTCCCCAAATTTCCTTTCCTTTCAATTTAAAAGAAAAATATTTCTGTCTGAAAAATCTCTGTGTGTGTTCAGCTGTAGACATGAACCGCTCTGACTTGACTGTGCATGTCTAACATTTGCCCACAGTACAAGCCTCGACAGAGGACAACAGCCATAAGGAGAAGGTCTCTCATTTACGTAATTTGTTTTCTGCGTTTAAAAAAAAAATACATCAACAAGTATATTTTTTTTCTTTGCATTTATTAAACTTTATCTTCTAGGCAAAGGCACTAGCAAGACCAGAAATATTTTTGTTTCTGATGAAATATTTGCTGACGTTAATTGTCGGCATATCTCCGGTCTTCTGGGTGGGAAGTAAAAAGACCTGCTCTGAATGGGCCAATTTCTTCAACAGAAACCGCAAAAGAGAGTAAGAACAGTTTTTTTGTTCCTGTTTTTTAAAGTGTATTCTTAAAGTTGGTTTTAAGACATGTTTCTTTATATAAAGCTTTTATTACTTTATATAAAGTAGTCAAAATGTTGTCCTGAGACTTCTTTTTCAGACTTTAAATGCTGCCTTTGGGAATCAGCAAAATTCCATTTGAGTTGGGGGAAGTTTTATACATGCAGTGACTTTTTGAAATTCTCAGAAGATAGAAATTTTTTTCCTCTGCTGATTTCTCTTTTGTAGAGCAGAAGGCATGTTGCTGTGTTTAGCATTGGCTGATACATCTCTGGTTTCCAGTCAAAGGAGGGAAGATAATTTCAGTCATCAGTTTAGTTCCTTTCATGTGTTGTGACCACTTCATTTGACACAGTACTTAGTGGTGTTTACTGTCATGCAATAATAATATCCCTTCTGCTTTCTTTCTCTGCCAGGCTTAATATTAAAATTAATATTCATTGAACTTTCCTTACTATCACTTATTGCATAAATCTAGTGTTTTTTTTTTTTTTTTTGAAAGAGAAGAATTCAGTTTTATTACTTAATTTTAGTAAATTTGTATCTATGGATTTAAGCAGCTTATAACTTTCATCTCCATTTCTTATAGTTGTTGTTTTTCGTTTCTTTCTTATTCCTTGCTTATTTCTTTTTAGATTATCTATTACTTATAATTTATACTGTGGGTTTAGATTGTTTTATTCCTTTGGATTTCCCAAGGCAGTAGTCCTTAAGCTCCTTTTATTTTACATTTACATTCCTCGATGGTCACCTTATGGCTTCCTTTCCCTCTACCCTCTTTTTCCATTTCCTGTATAATTTTTTCTTGTATTTCAGATGTTAACTGCTTTCAGCTACAAGGATTTAAAAATAATGAAGTAATTTTTATAATGCTTACTTTTCTTCATTTGAATGAGGTTTACTTTATAGAAAGTTAACTTGGTAATGTAGCTGTTTATGAGCTAATCCTTCTTTCCTCTCTTAGATCATTAATCTGCTGAAGTCATTAAGACCAACTTGCAGAAGTAAGAAATATAGAAATCTGCTTTATTTAATTATTTCACAGACATAATTACTTTGGAGCTATTAGGATCCGATTTTTTTCTCTTCTTTTCACGTGTAATTTTTTTTCTTGTTCATTAACATCCATCTCAGATTGCATCACTGGTTGCCATTCTGTCAGGGTTTTGTGTATGAGTCTTTATTACATTATAGCCAAGGTTATCCTCTTCATGCAGTTACACGCCTGTGATCTCTTTCAGTCCAATCAGTGAGAGTCGAAGAGTGCTGCAAGAGTCATGTGAATTTTTCTTGAGACACAATTCCAAAGTTAAACACAAAAAGAAGCACTACAAGTCAACTTCACACAGACTTAAAGTAATTTCTAAGTCAATGGGTACCAGTACGGCTGGCGCAACAAATCATGGAACTTCTGCAGTAGCAATCACTAATCATGATTACTTAAGCCAAGAAACTGTTGCAGAAATTAAAACCTCTCCAGAGACATCTGAGAAAGAGATAGAAGCAGACAGAACATCAGCCCGAAGAGTTGAGGAAGGTGAGAACAGCGGAGATCAAATGTTATCTGGTTCTAAATTGACCATGGATCAGGTGGAAAGAAGAAACAAAGCGGATAGCACATGTCCTATGAGTAGCTTGGCTGACAGCATGAAGAGAGTAGGTGAAGGAAGGTAAGGCAGCTGAACTCAATCATTTGCTGGGTTATATGTATTACCACTATTGTTGTAAGCTTTGTGCTCCTTTTCTCTGAAGAATCTGTACTCTCAGTATGCAGCTAACCCACAGCAGCTGTCAAGAGAACTTACAGACTGCTCCATGTGGCCATGTATCTTTAGCATATGGGCTATTTTGTGGATCTGTAGGATTCTTCTTTTCCACTCTTCTTTCTATGCTGAGTGCTGGAGCTTCAGCTCCAAAAAATCTGTGACTGCACTTCAATCACTTTGAGAGGTGATGAATCTGAAAAAGAACAATAGTGACCCTAAGCTTGGAAAAGTATACAGAACTGTATTGCGTTCTCTTGAAAAGAATACAACTGAAAATACAAAATGATTTCATTGCTCAATTTTTCCCCATTGTAATGCACTGTGCTTAAAATTTACTGTGGTTTTTTTTTTCATTAATTGCAGAATAACTCCTAAAAATGATTTTAGTGAATCTCCTCCACTACAAAGCAGCTGTTCCCAAATACCTGATGTCTCACAGTCAGCTTCCATATCACTACTTGTCTACTCAGCATCAGACACCAGAAGAGAGTTGGATTCAGGAAACAGTTCAAATCCTTGAAAGATTAAAATTTTATATGAACATTTGCAATTTATAAATCTGACATGAATTCTGTGTTACACTGGAAATAATGGATATTCTGTGCCTTATTAAAAAACACACATATCTTACTTTGCACTTAAAAAAATGTATGTTTTGTTGTGGAAACAGGTAACAATAATGTACTGTATTTAATCCTATCCGGGAGTAATGGAAATTGAAGTTCTGTAGGATATGGCAGTAATGTAAGAAAAAGATGAGAGACAAATATTATTGTAATGAATTGCATTAAAGGAATGCTTAGAAAGCACTGTTACTGTTCAAGGTATAAAGCTTCCCTCTGCCTCTTCAATATTTTTTAGCACTTGTTAATTTTTTTCTGTTTTTACTGTCTCTTAAACAGTAATATCACTTAAATAAGGGATACACAAATTTATAAATACTCTCCAAATTGTATCCTGTTGTATCAATTACAGCGCTGGTTTATGGTAGCTTGTACACTGAATATGAAAGGGAATATGGAATTATAGCAATTTATTTTGTACATAAAAATGAATTTTGTAAATAACTGCGTAAGGTCCATCTTTAGAACTGCTGGTTTTGTATGTATTGTACAAACTTCGGAAAGTTCACATGCTTCTGTTAGGGGGTTGCTGAAGCCAAGAGTCCCGTGGTGATCAGACAACATGGGTCAGTTCTGAGTAAGGCAGGTTGTACCTTGGCGTGTAACATGCACCGTTACCTGGGGTGAGACTGGTCGGGCACCTGTGTGTCCTGTCCCAGGGATGATGCAGTAGGGGCAGCACTGTTGCAGCAAAATGCCTCTTGGAGCCTCTGCTGGCATGGTGTTCCAGAGCTTTGTGCCAAAGGAACACTTCAGACCCCCGGCCTTGGTGGGCAGAATCTGAAGCACACACTTTGGGGCTTGTACTGAGCTGCAGGGAAAGCTCATTTCACCGTGTTTCTATGAGAGTAACTTAATTTTTTTTTATATTCTGTAGAGAAATATCTTGCAGAAAATTAAGTGTTGAGTTATTAATATACGAGTTTGTTTAACAATCTGTTTACTCAGAAGATGGCCTTAATACTTCTTCTACAAAGCTTAGTTTTCTATATGCTACAGCAATGTATTTTCTCTAAATCAAAAAGGCCTCAATGCATGTAGCCTTTCTTCTGATAGGGTGGTTCTCAAGAGCAAATACCACTGATGTGGATAACAATTTCATCATTTGGCTTCATTTGAGTCAAAGATTTCTTAAGAGCCAATGGGATTTATTACTAGAGATAATTTGGAAATAGGATTTTACTGTTTTCAAAACCTAAATGTCAATGCATTTTGTAAGACTGTCCATCATCTTGCATTTGATAACTAAGAATATTTCTCAATATTTAGATATTATGCAGGGAAATTACTGTGTTTGAGTTTGGGCAGCATTCATGGTGATGCTTTGAACAATGAAAATTGCATGGTACAAAGGGCATGTAAATGCTGAAACATCAGGAGCTACAGTTCTGATAAACCAAAGTTACTCGTTTTATCCATCATACATTAAAAACGAAATGTCTTTATATTACAGTGTCTGCATTTTAGCATTTGTAATTTATTGCCTTCAATGGGATATGCTCTTTCTTTTAGACTTTCCCAATTAAAATTACACAGAATTCTTGCTACTGAGGAGTACAGTGAGAAAGATGAAAAATCTCCTGTGAAAATGCACAATAAATACCATTCATTTTTCTAGTTCTGTTTGTAACCAGGTAACTTTATTCACATGTTCAGTAGTTTTGTTATTACTGTATTTGTTAGTAATAAAATATACTGTTGTATAGTGAGAGCTTCTGAGTCAGTATTTCTTAGTAACTAGGTGTAGCATGTTTGTTGCTCTACTACTGTAGTATTTTTGTACCTACAACACTAAAGTATTTCTTAGTAGAGCTCTGTGAGTTAATAAGTATTGCAATGTTTTTATTCCTTCTGTGTGAGAAACTGAGACAAAACAGTGCTGGGAATTGTTCACATGAATACAGAGTTGTAAAGGAGTGAGAAACTTGAAGTCGTTCTTTTATCCTAATATTTAGAGCATTCTTTCTTTCATGACCTCTGAAGACCTCCTTTAGGTTACATAGAATACATATTTTTAATTTTGTTATTCCTTTTTTTTTAGGTAGTTCAAAAAAAAATCTTTTGTGGTCGCTGGTCTAAAAAAGATAAATGCAAAGTAATTTTGAAGTTACAGCAATACTGTGGGCTTAAAAATAGATACATTTTCAAAGAAGTGGGAAACGTGAAGCAGTGATCATAATGTTCACTGGCAGTGAAATGCATCAGTGGTAGATTGAGACTGTAGCACTTCGTGTGTTCCACTGCTGCTGTAGCAGAAATAACAGACTGAATTCCCGGAGTGATCCTTATAGCTAAAGAGACTGTGATCCCTGGGTGCTTTAACCGTGAAGTACCCAAGCAGTAAATGGGAAGTTAAACAGCAATTTGAATGCTCACGGAAATGGTGAGGGGAAAGAAACTGAAAGAAAAGAGGCTCAGAAAAGAGTCAGGGCCCGAAGACTGACTGTATAACAGTGATGGGCAGTGGGAACTCATAAACAGCTTCTCTGACAAAAGATACTAGGATTATTTGCTTTCCTCATATTATCTGATCAAAGTTAAAACTGAAAATAGACCATTCATATTAAAAGGGCTTTTCTTAACCTGTGATAATGACCTCTCCCTGGGACATGTCCACCAGCTGAAGTCATACAATCGAGGCTGACAGTCTCCTGGAAGATGCACTTTAAATTCAACTATTTACATTGATACATCCATTTCAGTATTTTTTCTGCCATTGTTTGCTGGAAGCTAGAATAAAGGATACTGACAACTTCCACAAACCCAGAACTGTGTATGCCAAATGGTCTTTTTCTTTGATTGGAGCTGTCACAAATCACTTAAAACTGTGCTTTGCACTGAGTTTTCAGGTTGCATATAAAATCTTTCAAAGGACAAGATAAATTTAATATACCAAATCATATTTGATTTGTGATATAAACAGTACCTGCAATTGGCAATAGGGTAGTTTTGTAGTACATATTGTTTATCCTGTATTTTACTTTTCTATTTTGCTAAATGCTTTTAGTGAAAACTGGATAAGATTTACCTAGAGTATAAATCTGTGCACATATTTGAAAAACAAAGTCCAGGCTTGCAAATCTGACCCAGAGCGTGGCAAATATAAACAAAATAATGCTTGTAACATTTAAAAGGTACTATTAATACAGAATCACAGAATATGCTGAGTTGGAAGGGACCCATAAAGATCATCAAGTCCAACTCTTAGCATTCTGACATGACTCTTTGACAACTGTTCAACCGATATACAGAGGACTGTATTTCCTTTTTCCTTACAGGATACAGAATGTATTTGGTTTAGAGACAGTCAAATCCAGTTGAAATTCAGAGCAAAATAGAAAAAGAAATCAAATATGAAAAGTTGGGCTTCTTTATTAAAAATAAGTTTAGCATTCTGCAAAGCACTGAAAATTGCAGTAGCTGAATAGGATGAGGAATCATGTTTTCCCATGAAGTCTGACCACCCAGTCTCAACGTGCTGTTTCAGAAGGCTGCACATCAAAGAAGAAATGCTGCATCCCTCCCTTCACACTGGCTGCTTGTTGGATCAGTCTTTGAAGGCATCTGGCGCTCTCTTCACTAGTAAAGTTCACTGCCAGTGTTAACCAGTGGTATTTGCAGTAATTGAGATGCCTGGCAGCAAAGGTATTTGAGAGTGTCATGGGAATAAATGGTTATTTCCTGTGCATTACCTTTTTTTTTGCACTTATTCTTTCACTCTTTGCTGCTTATCATACTTAAATTTTTTAATGGACTAGAGTTTAATTAAAGCAACCTATACCACATATTCATGAGCTCTCTGCTTTCTATATCTGGAAGTGAAGCTCAGAGTATACTTCTGATGTACAACTGTGAAACCCGTTTCTGTTTATTAACAGGATTTTACTTCCTACTAAAAAGCACCTGAGATGCAAAGTATAATTAAAAGATTAAAAACATGCCAGGACATTTATATCCAAGCTCTTCATTAATGCTTATTCCTGATATTTCAACTTTGTTCACGGAAACAGAATCTAAAATAAAAGTTTGCCTTATTTCAGGTCTTACTCATCACAAAATAAAGTAATGGCCAATGAGATCTTTAAACACAGAGATCTACCTTTATTAAATGGGTCACAGCTGGTTTCTTAGCACAGGCAGGAGCTGGAGAGGGGAATAGTTCCTGCCGTTTGGCAGAAGGCAGTTTTTGTGCAAGAGAAGTGCTAAACAGGCCCTTGGTGCTGGGTGGAGGTGGTGTGGAGGGACACTGATCTGCCGCCCTCAGGTACAGCAGGACAGTCATGAGAGAACATCGGGTATTTTAAGGGAAGAGGAAAACGCTGGTAGTTTAGGACTCGCTATTGACATACAGGTGAAGAAAAACAGCAAGAAGATATTTTACTTCCGTTGAGTAGGTTTGCCAGTTACAGAGGTGAGGGTGGGATGATTAGACACAGCCACCAAAGGGATCTTAACAGGAAGAAGTGTGTTTCATGTTGGTCGAACATGAAGGATGATGCAGAGAATGCGCATTCCAGTTTATCTTCCTGGTGTTTTACCTGATCATATGAAATTGGATCACAAGAAATTACGTGGGTATAAATCACTGCTAGGCAAGGTCCTGGAGGAAATTACTAGTAAATTAGGTAATCAGTGGATGGCTTAAGCTGCATTCTCTCCAGACCCAACTTCAGTAGTATTATACCTACTATATAAGAGTGTGTGCAAGTCTTGCATGACCGAAGATGGAGGATTTGAGGATGCTGAAGCAGCTGAACAGGTTTCTTGGCACTGGGTTTGAGTCACTGATGTTGCCCACTGGACATAGTCCTCTCTGAGACTTGCTCTGCTTCCAGATTCCTACAAGCATGGCTGTGGTCCAGACTTACAACTAAAGAACAAGTGGATGCACTGTACGGATTAATAATCCAGACACGTATCATTCCATTTAATGTGAAGAGATGACACTGACAGGTGAGATGTGCCAGTGAGCAGACAAGATGCAAATGTGTTGGGCTGGCTGAAGTCAGGGCTCACTATGGAAATTAATCTGAGTTATTTTTCTTAAATCATGATTTTAGGAGGCAAGATTATTTAGCAAGCAGTGAGAAAGGACACTGAGAGATGCTAGTAGTTAGGATGAGGTTCCCTACGCAGAGAAATGGAAAGTCACCCAACCAGTAGGAAAACCCAAGAAAGCACACTGAAAAAAAAAAGAAGAGGGAGGACTTCGCCTTTTAAATTAATATAACCTCAACAGCATTTCATATTTTTAGGGCACACATTCTGAAAGTTTCTCTACTCAGCAACCAAAAGGTGCTGTAATTACAGCAGAGTCATAAGGATAGAAGTGAGGAAACCACATTAGAAACAAAGTAATGCCTCACAAAAGCATGGTTGGATGAGCACCTGCTCTAAAACAACTCAAAGAAGGACTTGAAAAGACGTTTTTCTTCACAGCAACCTGGTAGGAACACTTTGTAACCTAAACAGAACTTCTTACTGGTCTGGCCAAACACAATTTCATCTCCCCATGAGCCAGGGATTCAGGTGCTCGATCCTTTCCAGCGCCATTGCACTAGTCAGTTGTTGATGCAAATTAAATATCATTCCTATTTTAGCACATAAAACAATTTCTTGCAAGAGTTTATCTGTTGAAGTATCCTCAGGACTAAAGGATGCCCCCACTGAACTGCTTGTGGTGAACCTCTCTCCTGACCTGGCACCCTCTGTCTATCCTTTGCCGTTTTGGTGACAGCAGGTCATCAGTGAGCAGAGGCAGGAGGTGCTGCCCAGAGGCTCCACAGCCCTGCTTGTCACAAGCTGTGGTGCTTCTTTGCTGAGGTCAGTGTGGGTGTGAGGAGCCGGATCTCAGGAATGCCATGGGCTTCAAGCTCCACCACTACATCTAAGAGGCAGAGCTGCAGTGACCATGTGTGTTCCCATCCTCATTGCTGTTGTGGCTCTGCCCCTCTCTCTTCTGAGACAGCGAGCCTTGTGTAACTGTTGAGTGTCCTGGACCAATTAGTTTGCTTCTTGGACCAAAGCTTCTTTCATCCACAGGCTTCTGTCCGTTTTGTGTGTGCCTGTTAAGGTGGCTAAAGACCTCTGGTTTCTGTAAGCCACTTGAAGGGCTATACAGCCCTGCCTCAGCCCTGCTCATAGCTGCCTTGCTTATCCTGAGGAACACCTTTTCAAAGGGCTTGTTGGACACAAATAAAAATAAAATAAAATAAAATAAAAAATAAAATAAAAATTTTCAAAGTTCAAGTCTATTCCTTTAATTTTAGGATTATAGCTAATTCCAAAACTGGAAGGACAGACCTGTGGTAGTGCACTTGATGAATGGTGCAGAAAAACAGATTGTTCCTTTGATTTGAAGAAGCCTTCCTGTCTGAATGAAGCACTGTATTTCACATCCTAATTATCATTTATTAGCACAGGATTTAAGGAAAGTTAGCTTTTCAGTTCTGCAAAATGCCTTTCTATTCATTGAGGATTTGTGAGGCAGCCAAGTGATTTTTCTACCACTGATTAATTCGCAGCCACTCTAATGAGCAAATGTTCCTCCTGAGCCTTAGCTCTCTCCTTGCACATGATTCACTGGAGGCCCAATGAATTTAACTTAAAACTGGACTGAATTAAATTTCCCATTCTACCACGTGCACAAGTCCTTGAATAACCCAATCTAAGCAGACCTGCTTCAACCAGATGTGCTCCAGATGCCCCTTCAGACCCAGAACTTTCCATGACTGCAGCCAGGATACCACCAGCTGCTCTTGAGAGCAGACTTGCAGAGGCACAGACCAGACCCCTTCAGAGTCTAAATTTGCAACCACTAGTCACTGAAAACAGTACAGGCTTTTCATCATAATGTTTACACTGTGGAAATGTCTGGGTGTGTGCTGAGTTATCCTTTATCAGCGAGCAGACTGTTCTCCCAAACAGTTTTATTAAAGTTTATCTCTGTCTGACTGTCTGTGAGTGGTGTTTAGTTTAAGATATTCGGTGCTTCCATTATTATTGTAACAATGGAGCTGTAGAGAAATGCAACTATAAGTTAACTGATGACTTGGACAGAAAAAACCAGATCTGCCTGGAACTCCAGCAGGCAATGGAAGGAGCTGTTTCTGTAAGTTGAGCTTCCTGGTACTTGACCTATGTCCTCATATTGATTTGTTGGAGAGAATATTAAAGATTTGTCTTGATAGAAAACTTAATTAACATGAATAATAAAAAGCATTGATCCTCTCTCTAGTGTTTTCTATTGTGCAAATATACAATGTTTCCTCTAGTAACATTAAGAACTGCTACGAGCTTATTCAGAAGTAAAGAATAAACACTTAACTCCTGGATTTTTTTTTCCTCACATTCAAAAAATGCCATCTTCCTCTATATGGACATAGGAATTCTCCTCTGCAGACAAGCATCTGAAGGGTGAGCACATGCTTTCCTGGCAGTTCTGCCCCTCTGACAACTCCATTATTATGCTCTCACCTCTGCCTGTCCTTGAGGGCTGGTATCCAGATGATCAATTATTTTTTTTTCATGTCTGGCATAGGAAACTGCATGACCTGAGTATCACCCGGAGGTGTAGAGTCTCAACAAAGAGAATATTGATACAATTTATGCTTTTAAGCTTCTCTTACAGGCAGAAACACAACATCACTGAGTATTAAAATCCACTAAAAAATTAGCCCCAAAAGAGTTTTTAAGATTCAAATGCTAATATGTGTACCTGCAAAGCACAGCTGTGGCTACAATGCTTACCATTTTATGTAGAAACTACTGGAAGATTTTTTTTAAATAGGTGTACCTTGCTAATATCTATTGCTAATATCTATTGGTAATATCTATTGCTAACAAAGCAATAAAGCAGAGGGAGAAATGTTTTGGATTATTTCAAAATAATAGGCATGCTATACTAATAATATGTTTAAATTAAGAGGGATTAGAAGGGATCAAGGCCACAATCCCATTGATACTCATGCAGTTCCAAAGGCTTTTTGTGTAAGAAACTGGAATCTATTTCTTAAACCTGTAATAAATTACCCGATAGCTCTTTGCTTTTCTTCTACAGCAGTACAGACGGCTCTTTGTCTCCTCGATCAGACATGCAGCCTGCAAAGAGCCACGAGAGAAATTCAAGTTTTCTCTGATCTCAGCCTTTTACACTGACTTACAACTCATCCTAAAATATCAGTAATAAGGTGAACAAGGTCTAAATGATGAACTCCACAATTAAAAGCACTGAGGACAGATCGTCAGAGATCCCAAGTGCTGTGATGCTGAGCACTGCAGTGCTACCCCGAACTCTGCTGCTTACCCTGGGCTGTGCACGTGCTCCCCAAAGCTATGAACAGATTGAGCTGCCAATCAAAGTCAAAAGCCCCAGACATTGCCAGAAGAGGAAAATACACAAAGCAATAAGAGTTAAAAGCAGACAAAAGGTCCAGGTCTTGGCACTTACCTTACTGGGCCTCTTTTGGCTCAGGATCCTCAGCCTTAAACCTTAGGTAATATTTAGAGCCCTAAGTCTGGCTTTCCTGATTCCCAGCAGTTGTTTCACCCTGGGAAGACCAAGGACTGAATAACAATTATTCACTGGTTGAATTTCATCCAGTGCTCTAACAAATGGTATTCATAAACTGGAATAGTTTGCATAGGAAAAGCAGAGAGACCCAATGACCCAGTAGACAGTCCTCTGAATTTAAACATGTGAGGTGAATGGAGACGTGTGCATATGGGCACATCCTCCTCTCCAGACTTGTGTGTCTGGATTTTTGGGATACTGAGAGGATATGTGAAGGGGGGAAACAGCTCAAGCTGCAATACAGAGATCGCACTCATGGCATCATCCTCGTAGTGCAAACATCTGTTGTGCGTGATGTGCTGACAGTGCCATGATGACCTTGTGTGAGCCTGCCTAGGCTATGCAGGAGCAGATTGACCATCTGGGAGATTTTAGTGACATTTAAGTGGTGGAGGTAGCAACTCATAACCTTTTCTGATGTGTTTGTAAGGCCACATATAAAAGATAAAGTCTATATCATATGGAAGTATGGGTAAGATGAAGGAATCACTAGCTGATGTAATATGGATCATGGTCTGAGGATGCTCAGGCAAGTTTATCACCACAGCTCCTTTTATCTGGGAAATAGTTAAGGCAAAGTAGATCAATAGTTCTGATTCAATCTGAGTATCTCATCAGCATTCAGCAATGGTTGGTGTCCTCAGAAGCATTTAAATATATCAAAAGCCCACAGAGCATAAGCCTAGCAGATGGCGAGGCTTGCTTGGACTGAAGCAGGCTAAGGAGGATGTTGACATTTCTGTTTTCCAGATGGAAATGCACACTGTAAGTCAACTGCACAATACTCTCACTGCAGCTCAAAGAAGATGTCCCACATTGTTTGCTAATACCTTCTTCTACAGCACTCCTCAGTTTGCTTCCCCTGGCAAAGCCATTTTGATTTCAAAGCTTCTAACCCACACTCGAGTTAATGGGTGAGCAAATCCAGGCGGGGAAATGCATGTGGATGTCTGTGCAAATGTTTTTCTCTGAAACACTGAGCAACTGTCTTATGAAGGTGTGCAGTGCTGCTGCGCTGTGTTCTTCAGGTACTGCTGACTGCCTGAAGAAATTAATTCTGTAGTGCATAGGTTTGGCAGCCTGTGAAGGTACATGCCTTAGCAACAGCCTGTGTTGATGCTGGGTATCCCCAGCCCTTGGTAACAATGCCTGTGTGAACACGCAGGTGCCACAGAAATCAACCATTACCACCAGAGGCAGGCGGGTTTGCTGGCAGTGACGCACGATTGCACAACGAAGCCTCTGCGTGTTGGTGTTCATGTATGTTGACTGAGGCTGTCACTGAAGCAATTGCTGTAATAATGAATTTACGTAATTCCATAAATTTTCCCAGTTGGTTCAGGGAACCATTATTATTTGCCTGCTGCTTTTTGAAGTCGACTGGGTGTATCATTTCCCTTCTCAAGGTAGGAGCACTCACCTCAGCAATGTGGCTGATGTCAGTCCCAGTTCTCAGGACACCTTGTGACAGGGTTGATAACAGCAGTGACTGACTTGGGGCACAGATCTCACTTCACTGCTATTGTTCCACCCGTATAGACAAGGAAAGGGAAGAAAGACAAGTAAGTGCAGAGCCACATGAAGGGGTTTAATGTACACAAAAATCTGGTTCTGTGCAGTTTATTGTGAATGACTCAACGTCTTGTGGCATTCTTTCCTTCAGGATAAATGTGTGGTTTTGTTAAATACTCCAGAAAAAAAATATGTGTTGAAGCTTATCTCCCCCTTCTGGAAACTTTACCTCTACAAATCCCAGTTTGCAGCATACAAAAGCTACCCCTTAAATATATGTTATTTCTATTTTGAATGCTTGAGGACATACAGTATCCTTTATTTTATAGTGCTTTCATTTCTGGTGTGATGAAAAGTAAAGCATAATTTTAAATGAAGGCAAAATGAGACAGTTTACACTGGGTTGCCAAGAACTTTCCTCCTGTTATTAGACTGACAATGTTCAGTCTGACAATACTAGGTTCTTCAATAAAGTCCAAAATCCGCTGCTGTTCAGAAGGATTTTGTGTCCTTACCTTGACTTCTGTTACAGCGAAATCTGTGACTGATGCCCAGCTGCTGTTTTATCACCGTTTCCTCTCACGTACATCAGGCTCCCGCTGTGGTGTTCCGCCGTTTCTTGCCGAAACAGCTCCTTCATCGGAACGGAGTTACCGTCTGCAGAGCAAATCCCTGAAGACCTGGAAGTGGGCTGCCTGGGGCTCCGGGAGAGCCAGGAGAGTCCCCGCATCCCTCTTGCCGCCCGGCGCGGGCGTCTCCAGCATCGCCCGGGGAAAGCTCGGCTTGGCCGGCCCGAGGGGGCGGGAGCCCCCGGCCCTGTGCCAATGGCTGCGGGGGGATGGCTCTGCCTGGCCGACCCGCTCCGTTACGGGATGGAAATTCCCGGCCTCCCCGGGGAGGGAGCTCGGGCTGCGAGCGCTGAAAGGCTCATTTATCCCCGCGCTGCCGCCCAGAGCGGCGGACACGGGTTCCTGCGCCGCAGCCTCCCCCCGGCCCCGGCGCATCCCCGCCTCCCCTCCCCTCCCGCCCCGCACCCCCCGCACGATGCCCCGCGCCCCGTTCGCCGCCGCCCCGCTNCTCCGACAGCCCCAAGGGGAAGCAGAAGGCGCTTCGCCAGCGGGAGGTGGTGGACGTGGTGAGAGCGGCGGCGCCGGGGGCTGGGAGCGGGGCCGGGAGCGGGGCCGGGAGCCGGGAGCGGGGCCGGGAGCCGGGAGCGGGGCCGGGAGCTCGGCTGACGGAGATGTTGGGGGCGCCGTGCGGACGGGGGGCGGTGGCCGGAGGACCCGCACGGACGCTTTGTTTTGTTGCGAAGATGTGGGAAAAAAAGCGAAAAATCAGAGGGTTTCGAAAAACCTCGCCGCCGCTCCGGGCAGGGCAGCGCTGGTCCCGCGCCGCTGGACTTCTCTCTTGGGTTCTGTTAATTACGCCCTGGTTGTGCTGAATCAGGGAAATGACGAGAACGGGTTAGACGGGCTCTGACAGAAACCACAGGTTTGCTGCGGCCGACTGCGTGTCTTGGCGTTTTCCCCATCGGACCAGGGCCGGGGGCTGCGGCTGGAGCCGGCGGAGCGCCCGCTCCCCGCCCTGCCCGGTGCCGGGGGGCATCGCGGCGGGACCTGAGGCAGCGCCGTGGGCTGGACCCTGCCCTCAGCCACTTCAGGGGCAACGTCGAAATCCTACAGCCCTTCCAACAGAAGCAGTAAATGCTGTTTAGTTCCTAAAGGGCTAGTGCATAAATAATAATGAGAGAACTAGAAAACAAGACGAAAAAAAGGTCTGCTTTTCAGCAGACACCCTGAAAACTATATCTGTATGCTTCCCGAACCCACTTTTCCTTGGAGTCACGTGAATGCGTTACTCGCTTTGGCTGTGGAGAGTGCGTACCACTGTCTGCAATTCCACTGCAATTAGAAACCTGAATGCATTGGGACTATCCCATCTCAGGGATACTTGAGAGGAGGGAGATTTTCCAGTCCTTGGTATGTAGAAAGCAGATGTGAAGGTATTTCTGTGAACTGCTGGATTGTCGTTCACCTCCTATAGAAAATCAGTGGTATGGCCATTTTTTTCATGATCTCCAGAGAGATCCCCTAAACTGATATGCTGGAAGCACCACTGATAGCAGAGCTCCTTCCCTTTCACACCACTTCATCGCCTTTTCACTTTTATTGTGGAAGTTTAATTGCATTGAGAATAGGGAGTCTGTACACATGGAGGAGCTTACATTTTCTGTTGGAGCAGTATTTTAGAGTCTCATTTTTCTGGCATTTTGGGTGTAATAGAATGAGCAGCAAAATGCAGGTAAATCAATGGCAGCTGACTCAGGCACAGCCCAATTGTACAGACTGCTTCAGCTAAAGCCATGCCAGGATAGAGTGAAGGTATGCCCAAGAGGGGATCCTGCCTTCAGCAGACATTTTAAAATATGCTTTATGCATTTTCAGCCTAAGAAAGCATGAAAAAGACTTTATTTGGCAAGACAGATGACTTTAGTTGGAATGGAGCCCAAAGCCTGGGTAATTCTTGTGCTCACATCAATTTTTTGGGGTGGGCAATGGCTGAGCTGCTCTCCCTGGAAGGCTGCTGTGCAGCTCTGGGCTGCCGCGGTGGCAGCCCCTCTGTGAGGGCAGCCCAGCCTCTTGTGGTGTCCCTGGGGATGGGAGGGGTAACGGGCCTGAGCCTTGGCCTGTCCCCAGCTCTTGCCCATTTCCACATCCAGGATTTCTGTGGTGAGTAACCATATGCAAAAGCCAGAGCCAGTCACTGTTACAAATGGAGTCTAATGGGAAAGCAGCAGGAAAAGCAGACAACAGATAAAGACTAGAGCAAGTAGTCAGTCACCAGATGGGAAAGAGCATTTGAAGTAAAAGCCACCACCAGACGGTGCAGGTTCCTGCTCAGCTTTTCTGTGCCTGCTGACACCAGTGCTCCTCCAGCACCCCAGCACTCAGGCTGCTGGGGGAAGGAGCACAAATCTACTCTCTAAGGACGGCAACCCCAAATTTCATAAAGTATGAAGGCAACATGTGTTAATGTGCAGTTTGGGAGAGCAACACTTGACCTTTCCTAATATTGTGATATTAGGAAGGATGTTAGTGTGCATTGTGCATCCTCCCACGTGTGCCTTCCCACTCTTATGGGGGAATCCTAAGTTCAGGATTATTCCAGGGTGCAGCTTCCCACATCTGCATCACCACTGATGTATGTGCATTCTGGAGCCTGATTTGCGGGGCTTGACTATCGCAATGTGATTCTGTCCCAAAGGAGCAGTGACAGAGGAAAGAAAACTGGTGTTAACCTCTGCTCTCTATGAAGTGAAAAATTTCCCCTACTTTAAAAAGGAAAAATAATAATGAAAACTTATTAGCAGAGACACTTATACAAGCAATGGTGGGTTAGGAGAAAGTAACCATTAACATGACCTTTTTTTTTCTGTATTGACATGTTTTGACTCTTCTGATGTGTTCTTGGACTATGTAAATTTTTAATTCTAGAATTTAAGTATCTTTTAAAAAAAATGGCATCTTAATTTACAGCAAATTCTGCTGGTGCTGCTTATCTTTGAAAACTTATTTTTCTATTTTCTTCTTCTATGGAACCATTTTCTTGGTAATGCAGAAGTAGCCCATTAACTTGTGGCACAGTAGGTGTTCTGTGTTTTGTTGTTCATTTGCATTTTATTTGATTTGCCAAGGGAGTCAAAGGATGGAAGCAGCAAGATCTGTTCTGTGTTGCAGTATAATGGCATGTGCTTGCAAGGCCCCAGTGGCGTTCCTGGACGGGATGGAAACCCAGGAGCCAATGGGATCCCTGGGACACCTGGGATCCCAGGACGGGATGGGCTGAAGGGGGAGAAGGGCGAGTGCATGCGTGAGAGCATCGAGGAGTCCTGGACACCCAACTTCAAGCAGTGTTCGTGGAGCGCACTTAACTACGGCATCGACCTTGGGAAGATCGCGGTAAGTTCGCTTTGCCCGGGATGCTGCACTGCATCAACCACAGCAGCCTCTAGGTCTGCCTCTGAGCTGGGCAGCACCAACCAGACAGATTTCCTGTTGGAACCTTTTCCTGCATGTAAGGGTGAACTTCTCAAAGGTTTAGCTACTTCATCTTCCTCTCTGCTGTGTTTCAGTATGTGCCCAATTCACTTCTGCAATAGTATTTCAAAAGAATGATGTGGCTGGTGTGGGAGTACATTTAGAAGACCATATATTTAAATCTAAGGCTGAAAGTCACACTACCAGAACGTACCTCCAGCTTGTCCAAAACAGGGCAAGGTTTTTACTGTTTCAATCCTAAGGAAAGATGTACATCTTTAATCTGTTAATTGTACCTGTCTTTATAACCCCTGCTTCAAAATAGTTGTTAACTGAAATTCAGTTACAGGATGCTACTGCAAAGGATCAGCATTGTTCAGGAGCAGAATTGCTAATGTTACCCATACCAACTCAAACAGTCTGTCCTCCACTGCAGCCCTGGTTGTAAAACTCTCAAACACAGTGGTTCAAGCCTAGAAAAAATCCCAGCTCAATTCCAGCTATGAAGCAAAACCCAGAGGGGTTGGAATAATTTAACTGCTATTGCTGTGGCTAGAGGGAGAATTAACTTTTTTAGCAGACTCTTTTCACTGCCTTGTACTTTCAGAACTGTCCCTAGCTTTTTTTTTCCCCCTCATGATATCCGGCACTTTGAAGACAGGGTCATCATCATCATGGCTAGGCTTCGCGAACGAAGATTTGTGAAGGACTCTACCCACGCTTGCTACAAGCGCGCTGATGGCTAAAAAGGCCGATGCGAGATAGACACGTCCGGTTGCAAAAGGCACAGCAGAATGGCTCCCCAGGTGGTACTGAAAGGACACGGTTCTTTCTGCGTTGCCTTTTCTCCTCGAGAGTGATCCTGCGTGTATTTTCAAAAGATATTGCAGCATTGTGAATAGTGTGTCTCCAGGCGAATGCAGCTGCGTTGAAGACAGGGTAACAACCATTTAAAAACCTGAAAATGTTTCTTTTTCAGTTGTGGAGTCTTTCTCAGGGTTTAAGCCTCTCAGAAATTTTGTGATAATTGTTAAGTCCAGGATTTCTGTTAGCAGAGATAGAAGTTTTACTCTTCTCTCATGCAATGACTTGGGGGTTGGACTAGGTCATCTTCAGAGGTCCCTTCCAACTATAATGATTCTGTGATCCTTTGACTTTACTGGAGCTTTCAGGCAGCTCATACCCTTGACATAAAGCCCAGAAGGTAAGTAGGCTACCAACTTAACAGCAGGTGTTATCTAAATAAAGCTAAGAATTTCCATAATCCACTTCTTCATTACCATCTAGGAGGTGCTGATTCTGATTTGCATCTTTGCATTGTACGGCATTTGCCAGGCTCCAATTTTTTTCTTGATTATTTTTTTTTCCCCCAGAGCAGACTAAAGAGAATAGCAAAAACATTTAGAAATGAATATATTCCTAAATATATTTCCTAAATATAAGCATATGGAAAATAAATAGATTCAAACCCAGAGGCTGCAACTGAAGCACTTTTGTCTCCTCTTAGGAATGTACATTTACCAAGATGCGCTCGAACAGTGCTCTCCGCGTGCTCTTCAGTGGGTCACTCCGGCTAAAGTGTAAAAACGCCTGTTGTCAGCGCTGGTACTTTACTTTTAATGGTGCAGAGTGTGCTGGGCCACTTCCTATTGAAGCCATAATATACTTAGATCAAGGAAGCCCGGAGCTGAATTCTACTATTAATATACATCGAACTTCTTCAGGTATGTACACCAGGACCGTGTGGACAGAGATGGAGGAGAAGGCAGTACCAGGTACCAGAGTGCTGCCTGCCTTAGAAAGTTAGAGAACTGAAAGAAGAGGCAGAAGAGCAGCCAGCTAACACTTGGTACTCTTACTCTGCTGCCTCAAGAGTTGACTATTAACAGTATTATAATTATTTATTAAGTAGTACTTTCTTGTTGTGGTATTTTTCATGGTACTTCTATCCTGAGATTTAGAACTGTAAGAGATTTCTATCCAGACAGTTCTACTGGTCTCTGCCACAGCATGAATACAGACATTCTGTGCTGTATTAGCCTATGGAGAAACTGCCTTACTGCCAAGTAGACAGTATCATCCTGGCTTACAACACTGATATTTGCACATTATCTGTGCATAAAATGAGACTTATTCCTCCTGGAATTTCCACTCTTAATTTCAGGTGGGGCACAGAAGTACCACTAAAGCAAAATATCTGCGGGTATTATTCAATTGCTAAGCAAAAGGCAAATCAGTGAAGTCATTCAACATAAAAGGATGTAACACTAGGAAACGTCTGTGCTCTCTCTCCACTTTCCTCCCTGAACTGCACCACTGCACGAAGTCTAATGCCTAGAGCTATCACAGGATTTTTTCATCGAGGGGTAGGACCTACCTGTCTTCATGAACCCACCACCTAGTGGTGCTACTGGGGCAAAGAAAAGGGCAACAGGAATGGAACTTTATACAGAAGCAGTAAATTAGGAGTGGCAAAGCTTACAGGGTTGCAATCACCTTTACAGGGCTTAGCTGTGGAAGCCAGGTACAGCTGCATCCCTATCTCCCCTCCCCATCACTGCTAAAAAGATGGCTGGAAGGGTATGAAGCCATACCCCAGCTCCCATTTTGTAAATCTGGACGTTTAAAGCTGCAGGTATACCTCCCATTTAGCTATCCTGTGGATTGTGATCTGCTTCAGGGACTGCAGGTACAGGCGTCAAGCAGCAGCATGGACAGAGGCAGTTTCTATTTCTGAAAATGCTGTTCAGGTTTAACTAAATAGCACAAGCTCGCAATGAACTGCTGTTCTTAAGTACTTGTGTCCACCTTCAGCTGTGAAATACAAAGGCATTGTGTCTGCTGTGGTAACCTGAATTTTGTCTTTAACCAGTGGAAGGTCTGTGCGAAGGGATCAATGCTGGCTTGGTGGACATTGCCATCTGGGTTGGGACTTGCTCTGATTATCCACGGGGAGATGCTTCTACTGGATGGAATTCAGTGTCCCGAATCATCATTGAAGAATTGCCAAAATAACTTCCCCCCCCTTTTATAATATCTCTGCCTAGTTTTCTTTTTTTTTTTTTTTAATTTTGTACTATTTTCTTCAGAATTTGCTTCAATAGACTGGGATGCAAGTACTGGACTGAAAGGCACCCAAGCCTTGCATCTGTAGCCTTTGTCTAGCCTTGTTTTGTACATTGCAGAGGCTTTTTATAATAATCATTTTAGAATATAAATATCAAAACCAAGTTCATTAACTTTTTAAATTCCTTGTTTGATGTAATACCACCACTGTTCTAAGAATTAACTGTAACTTTTTGTATCAAATAAATAAGACCTTTTACAAAAAAAAAAATAATCCAAGCTATTTTATTGAACATTAATCTGCTTGAGGTATTTTACATGGTGTTATGGTACACAATTTTTTAGAAGACTTTAAAGTTCTACGAAAGTAAATTCAAGTCTTGGCTTTAGTCTTCAGAAAACATACATAATAACTATTCCTGTAAACCTGACTGCAGAGTAACATGATGTGCTGTTACAGTCCTGTCTCAACAAACTCCTGGTGACTTAACTGTGACCTAGATGATGTGATAAGCATTAAATACCTTGTTCTGAATAACTAAGTAAAAATAGACAATGTAAGCTCTCCTTTCCTCTTTTACTTCTTGATAGACTGCATTTCAGTATAAACATCTATGACTGGTCTCCATTATTAGGATGCAGATATTAAATAATTTTACAGTTATAAAACTTAATTTCATTGCTCCAATAAAATAATTCTCCTGGATTTAGTCTTTCAGATACATAGAATCACTTTGGTATTAATTAAAAGGTAGATATATTAAATAGTTTGGAAGATACAGAAAAAAGGTTGAAATGCCTTGGCTTTCAAAAAGTGTACTGGCAAAGTGAAACGATGTCACAGCTGTCTACAAGTGAGTGACAACACTTATCATGCTGGCAGAGCATTAGCTGCAGTATTTTAAGTATTTTCTTCCAAATTCTGCAAGTGATATACGCAAATATTTTTAAAAATTGTAAACATTCTAAAGAGAAACAATAGTCATGTCTGTATTACAAAATCAATTTTACATTAATGAAATAAAAAAACCCAAGAAAAGCATGTACAACATGCAGAAATCTACAGTCTTCCCAGAAATTAAAAGGAAAAAAATTAAATCTGAAATAATTAATTTATTTCAGCTATTTAGAATTAAGCTTCTTTTCTGAACAAGCTCTAAGATTGCCTGGAGCTTTTGTTGGGGATGCCAGAGGAGCACACCTGCAGCAAGGGGAGCACTGGGCTTTCCCAGCTGCAAGCTTATGTGTGGGATTTGCTGCAAGCCAGCGAGTTACAGAGCTGGTATTCTGTCTCTGAAGGACTGTACTGTTTGCATTGGATCAGATGAGGGGTTTTAAGGTACCTGAACACAAAAAAGTTACTATGAGCTGAGCTATGGAGTGAATTTACAGAAAGTCAGTTAACATACAGTAACTGATTGTGCACATGCTTGCAGCCTGTCTGTGCAGGCATGAGTAAGCTGTTTTGGGCCTAGAGCACACTGATCGAGGGGAGTACGTGCATAGGTTTTATTCTTTTATGATTTTTTTTCAAGTCTTCA
This sequence comes from Cephalopterus ornatus, assembly GCA_013396775.1. Lineage (NCBI taxonomy): Eukaryota > Metazoa > Chordata > Aves > Passeriformes > Cotingidae > Cephalopterus > Cephalopterus ornatus. The sequence goes on from VZRE01009809.1 coordinate 48,928, forward strand.
CAATATTTTTTGGACCCTGGCTGGCAGAGTTAATTCAGCATTCCATTAAATTCATTCTGTGTACCAGAAAACACATAAACCCAAGTAAACACCTTCCAAAGGCAGAAGTTAGTAGCTGTTATGGATCTACATAGTAATTTGCATGGTAAACTTCCAGTAAATTTATCTTCAGCTAAATACACGTGGAACCTTCTGTAATAGAAATCAAAGCCAGTCATAATGACCCCAGATGAGATTATTATTATTTCAGATGATATTATCAACTAGATCAGTAGAGGAGATGGGAATGTGGAAGAGAAAGTGGAAATTATAAATAAAGTTACTTATACAAAAAATGTGGTATGTGGCAATAGTATCAACAGAAATAAGCAAGTGGATTGCTGAATTTAGATTCAAAATACTGAGTAGTTTCTGTAGTTTTCCAGATTTTAACTTAAAAATGAAACCAATTCCCTAATCTGTTAAATTTTTATTAAAAACCCTTCTTTCTGCTTTAGGTTAGTCTGGTAAACAGGAAACTTCTTTAAGTGATTATTCAGGATTATTCCGCTCCTCATGTAACTGATTAATTTCCCCCTTCCTGTTGAATAATCTTTGCTAACTTATTTCCTAGTTAAGTGATACTTTTTAGATACTTCTTAATATCTTCTTACTAACAGCAAAAGGCAGATAATATGGTCAGTAATGTATTTTCTTAAAGAACTAAAAAAAAAAAAACCAAACCAGCAAACTCAGACCTCCAAAAAGTACATATCCTAGACAGTAATTATTGGCATGCAAACAACCATCATTATTATACAGAATTAATGAGATGTACTGTAATTTAATTTATCACTAAGTTAGCAATCAATATATTCTTAACAGTCCTTTCCTTAAGCCAAATCAGAAGACATTAATGGACCATTCTGGTTTTTTAAAAGAAAGTCCTGTGTACAAGATCTTTTTAGACTACTTACAGACTTCTTTTCTTTCCCACAGAATATTACTGAAAATAAAGCATGGTCATATTTGCTATTTACAGTGGTTTGAACACTGCATCACTATGGATTACTAGAAAAAAAATCCTCATTTTTAAAATGTAAACCCACTTTCAAATATGCATTTGCTTGGAAATATTTGGTTAGATGTATCACCAACGGAGACAGACTCTGGCACAGAGAGACAGAGAGGGATGGAGAGAGAAGGGAAGAGAGAATATGAAGTGATGAGCAATGCACACAACATACACTTTGGTCTGGTGCTAAAACCAAGTCAAAACCCACAATGCAAGTCTGTCCTGGTATGAGACAAGAACTTGGTTGCATCAGATTGGAAATTATTCAAACCCAAGAATGGATAGCTGTTTTAAAAAACAGTATTAGTTTCCAAACTGTACCCCACTGAGACAGAATTTTTGTGTTGGATGAGCAACGGAATCTGGAGCATTCCATATCCTAAGACCTGACAAATAACACAGAGGTGGACTCAGAAGACATTGCTCGTTCCTTCATGAGACTCAGATTTTAAAAAGTTTTGACAGGCCCCAGAGTTGCTTTTATATGAAGTTTTCCACTTATGCAGGAGAAGAATCTGACCAACTGTTATCTCGAGACTTGTTGAAACAGCTTAGTCGGTTATTCCAGGCAGGCCAGGATGTACTGAGTTGCTGCACAGCTGCCTTCACTCAGTCACAGTGCTATTATTTCACAGTTGCAGACATCTGTTTCAAGCAGACACAGCCGATACAGAGAGGAAGGCAGCAACACAGGAATGTTCAACAGTAGGGATGTTGGCAGGGTTTTACTGTCTCTATGTACTTTCCTCAAAATACCAGATCAATTCAGTGTCAAAAAAGACTGCTGAACTAAATTTTTCCCAGATCACAAATATAAAAAATAAAGGATAGATTCCTTATGAACACAAGTTTGTGCTTTTAATTATTTTCTTTTCTAAAACCAAGTAAAAAGCCAGACACATTTTCATAAACTACAAAGGTAATACAGCAGGCAGGAGTCACTCTGATCACATTGGGGATAATTCCTTTATAAAATCCATGAATTCCTTCTTTCCTTTAAAGACAAAGAAAAACATTTGGTTTTAATTAATATCTTTTAAGAGAAACTAGACATAAAAGCCTGGCATTTTTCTTCTCAAACTCCCACTGAGAGAGGTACTTCAGGTTAGAAATAACAATTTCAGGCAGTGTTTAAAGTTTATCAAATATTAACCATCTTTATTTTTTTTCGGGACATATTCTGGAGATCAGCTACCTAGCCTAGGACTTGAGTGGTGTTTTGTGGGGGCTTCTTTGTATTATCTAAGTAGAAGGCAATTTAACTATCTTTCTTCATGCCACAAGAACTGGTTAAAAGAAGTTAAAATTTCTACAGCCTGTTTCAAAAACCACTTACATATTTAATCTCACTGAAGCCAGCATGACTGAAAGGCTGGGTGATTTTGGGTCATGTAAGAACAAGTGAGCTCAGAGTCAACACAACTAAGGAAAGTCAGCATCTATTTTTTGAGAATTTAGGCACCTCCTCCAGAATTTTGATTCTATTGGCCAATAAATGAGAATCTAACTTGTCCCAATTTGAATCAGTGCTCATGTTAGGGCTGTTAGGAAAAGACATTTAATAATATTTTCAGGCTTCACAGAGGCCTAGGACATATGGAATGATGCACACAGTTAAGACAGATCCTGGAAAGTGCTTGGGCGTGGTTTACACTACCCTTCCTAGTAGGTTGCATTTGTTTCATCATGAGCACAGTAATGGCCCCAGAATGGCTGTATTACACTTCATCAGAACTAATAAACCTTCCTACAGACTGCAGCATTTAAGAGCACAGTGCTGAGACATCAGAGCAATTTTTGCTCTCCACTGCCTTCAGTCGAAATGGTTGTTATTGCCTCTGAGTCAGGGGTGCTCCTGAACAACACAGCCTCAGTCACTCATTCAGCTGGCACCTCCTCACACCCCAGGACTTCATTCACACCTGTCCAGCAATATGCTGCAACCCAGAAGCATTGTCCAGAGCGAGATGGATATTGGTTGCACACTGCAGAGGTGGCCAACCTTAGTAACTACAGAAGCCTGTGTGAAAATTCTCACAGGCGCTGTGGAGCTGAGGGAAGGTTCGTGAGAAGATATGAATAGGTCACAGTTCTCTAAAGGTCCTACAGGAAGCTGGGACAAACTACAAATGCAGTCAGCCCACAGGGTAACCCAGGGACATCAGTATAAACAGCTCTGGCTAGCTCACTTCACCTTGCCAGGAATTTGGATTAGCCACAACTCCCATCCGCTCCTGTCCTATGTGATAAGCTAAAGCAGTTCAAGTGAGACTTCACTGTTTAAGAGCCCCAAACCAGCCAAGTCAATGTTATTTCTTAACCTGTAAGTGAAATTTGCTGGGGAAGAGAGAAGGGAGACAGGATAAATAGAAACGCAGACTGGCATTCACCCTCTCCTATTCCTCCTCTGTCCTCAGCTTATAGCTATTAGTGGCATCTTGCACAAGATAACTCCGTACAGATAACATTTTGTGTGCTCTGAACTGCCCCGCTTTTGCAAGTCAGCACAGAAACCAGTAAAGAAAGTTCTGATTCTGTAAGACTCGCTTTCCATGATATAAGCTTTTAATTCTGCATGCCTACCTCCATGTCCTGCGGATCACATCAAACACACCAGAATATGTGTTATGCTGATCTTGAAGACGAGCTCGCACAACTTGATAGGGGTATGTTGCTGACACAGCAAATATTTTGGATACAGCTGCCATCATTATGTATTCCACAGTGTTCTAGAAGCAACAAAAATTACTGGGTTAGCCCATTCCCCCAAATCTTATTTGATTTTTAGAAGCTGAACTAAACAATACTCTAGATTTTTCCCCTTGTAATACACACACTAAAAAAAGTGGCAATGTTTACTATATGTAAAATGTGCTGTGCCCTCTCACTCCTATTAATTGAAATGCTTCTTCCAAAAGTAACTACCTTTGCCCAACTTACACCTGACCAGTTTTCCGGAGTTTAATACCACCACCTGTGGTTCCACAAAACAAGACAAAAAACATTCCTCCCTCTAAAATTCTCAAAACATTTGCCAAAATAAGAAACTGATTTCCAGAAGTAGCACTAACCAGTTGCTTGTTCCTAAAAAGTAAAAAAGTACTATTCTACATTCCAGTTAATGTAGCAATACTTTGCACATTTGTCTGCTGTGTAACCTAGACAAATGGAATAAATTTCTATTTATTCACATGCTGCAACACAGTTTTATTCTCAAGCATCATACCAATTTTGTATCTGATACTCTGTTTCTATACTTGTTGTATCTCTCTTTCAAATCCTCATATGCCATAAACTGAAGTGCTCCATGTGAAGTTCCAAATAGACCAGGCACAAATCCCTAAAAAATGAATAAAACAAGGTTAAACTGTACACAAAAACTGTACAACTTGACAGAGCATAGCTTAACACACATCACATGTCCTCCCTTAATTTACAGACTGTGCCTGCATAACTGTTGCTGTGCAGTATGATCAGAGCCGACTCTGGGCTGGTATTCCTAATGGCAGGCATCACACAAACACATAAAAATGTTACTTCTCTCCAAATGATATACAGGCTAAAGGCATCTACTGAGTCACCAAGACTGGCCCAGGGACTCCACCTCATAGAGCACAAGCTGGTAACACAGATAAGGATTGCCAGAACACAAATCAAGCTGCAGTCTAGCAAATGTGCTGCTCAGTGTCTGCCCCTTTCCAGAAACTGGCACTAAGGGGTTTAATTCCCACCTGAAACTGGTAAGGCAATGAGAGATGCTGGCATCTCTGTGACAAGGGCCACTAGGAGTAGAGGTACAGAAAAATTACTGTGATCAAGCCCTGGAAATAGATACCTATGTGTTTGCATGTATGTGTCTCTATATAAATATCTATGATGTATATACATTTCTATATTAAAAATGTGTGGGTCTATATAGAATCATAGAATCGTTTAGTTTGGAAAAGAGCTTTAAGATAGTCGAACCACAAACCTAACACTGCCATGTCCACCACTCGCCCATGTCCCTATGGGGGAAGAAAGAGAGTAAGCCACTCCAGCACTGTCTTTCTTACACACACAAACACATAAACGCACACAGAGGAAAGCTGAAGGGCACAGACGGAAAGCTAACTCATACAAGGACTTATGGGTGATTTACATTAAAGAATTAAATCTAAGATTCAGATTAGTTTGAGTGCATTCCTCACCCTGCTAAGAGCACATTTCAAGGAAGCCCAGCAGAAGTGCCCAAAGATGTGACAAAGCAGTCTGGGAAATGTTCCCCATTTGTAAGAGGCAGCATTGGATAGTAAGAGTGTAATATGGAAATATACATCAACCTTTTGTTTCAAAAAAAGGTGAACTGAAGGAGCAAAACAGGTATTTTCTGAAGTGTCTTCACAAGAAAGAAAAGACAGGAGTTTCCTCAGGAACAGGACTACCTCCATTAAAATGAGCTGCCAGCTGCATGGGTTCTGAAAAGCACTAATTCTCTTTTCGAAGTGTTGGTCACTTACATCGACAAAATACAAATAAATGGGGGATTAATTGTCTCGGCCAGAAATAACTTAAGGGAGCCAAAAACTTCCTGAAAACTGGGGGGGGGACACAATTATAATGGAGTTAGTTATGAACATGTGGGTAAAAGGACTCAAAGAACCAAAGTTTCCAAAAAAATATACTGATATTGAACAGTTTTATCTGATTTCCTTTGATTCATTCAGGCAAGAAAAAGGAATTAAAAAAATGTGTCCAGATTCAAAACTGCATGTTAGACTATATGCAAAGTCCAGAATGTTGAATAAAGACAATATACTATTAAAAGCCTGAAGAAGAAGAGAAGGGATCCTGGTAGTAGTCCACTGAAATAGTGTTAACAAGACAAAATGATAAACTTCTAAATTACAGAAAAAATTCAAAACAACTAAAACTACAGAAGGCACAAAAATTGCACAGAACTCCCATCACTTCAGAGATCAGCTCTCTGCATGCTATAGATTTCTTTAGTTTTTGATATTACAGCCATTCAGGAAGTGATTTTTTAGAATTTCTTTGATAAATGAGGATAAATTTCTTCTCACAGCAGAAAATAACGGTCATGAACTCATCATCAATGACCATGAACTGATGAAATGCATTAAGGGCTAGTGAAAGTCCCTGAAAAATCACTTCCCCAAACATGGTAACAAGTGGAATTGAACTCCGTATCTGTATGGTGTCAACTGTGAGCATAACCACAGGATTTTGTGAAGCTTGAAACCAAACGGTTGCAACAGAGGGAAATGGACAACTGTGGTTTTCACAAAACCTGATCAGAAGTGAAAATAAACCAGTACTATAAAAATTGAAGGAGAAGAGAAAAAACAAAATTATAAAAAGTATCAAAGAAAAAATTATCCAGGTCAGGAGAACAAGGAACAGCATAAAATTTATGGATAGTGACAGCAGGGAAAATCTTCATAAATATTTATCTGTGATGAGACAACAAAACTCTTAAAAGACAGTGGAAGTAATTGCTCTCCACTTGGAAAAAATTAGAATAATGTATTTATATCACAGGAAAATGAGATAATACTTTCCCCACCAACAAAGGAAGAATGTTAAACAACGTTTAAAAGTGCTAAACTCTAAAATTTAAGCCAGCAGATTTGGATAACTTGATCCCAAGAGTCCTAAAGCATCTATTGATGATAAATGAGTCCCGGCACGCTCTAAGTCTTGTCTGATGAGGAAAGCTTCCAAAGACTGAGCGACTTTTAATGTTGGGCCAATATTAAAAAATGCAAGAAGTGAGTGAGGTAAGCTGTCAGCCAATGTGTCTCAGTAAAATAAGAGCTGACCCGGGCTTCTATTGATCATACATAACAATGTGTTCTTATGGAAAAATGTTTGAAAGCAAAACTGTTTTTTCACGGTACTGAAATATCTTGGCTGAGCAAGTTTTTGAAACATATTCCTATTCTATTTTCTTATTCTCAGAATAATTTAACACAAAATTCTTTCTTGCCACAAAATTTGACAGAATTAGGTATTTACTTTTCATCTACGTAAAGATCAATTTTAAAATAATTTCTCTTCATGTACTCCTTTGTATTTTTTACTTTAATATTCATAATTACATCCTTAGAAGATTTTTGCCATGTGAGCTTGACAACATCAATGTTTTCTCAAAGAAATTCTGTTTGAATTCTCTTTTGGAGGATTAGAACAATAGACAGAATTAGAATCAGAAATTAAAATGGTAAAGCATATAATCCTGAACAGCCGACAGTGGGCATAAAAAAAGTATTTTAAAGTTGGCTTAAAGAGTTGTAAGTGCTGAAGATCCAGGACAAGAGGAAATTGTCCCATTGGTTAGTATTTCAAAGGTCATCCATCCCAATGAAAAGAGAGACAGGCAAATGTATAAAGTGGAAAGCCTATGTTACTTACTAAAGTAGGGAACAAGGTTCATTTGGTGATGTGGTACTCACATCACTGCCTGAAGTGTTTGAGAGCACTCAAGCCAAAGCAGCCTCTGCTGTACAGCTGTATGAGGAGGGGCTGAGGTCACTTGGTCTGTTCAGCCTGGAGGAGACTGAAGGGAGACCTCATTGCAGCTACAGCTTCCTTGGGAGGGGAAGAGCAGGGGCAGGCACTGATCTCTTCTATGTAGTGAGCAGTGACAGGACCCGAGAGAATGGTCTGAAGTTGTGTCAGGGAAGGTTTAGGTTGGATATTAGAAAAAGGTTCTTCACCCAGAGGGTGATTGGGCACTGGAACAGGCTCCCCAGGGAAGCGGTCACAGCACCAAGCCTGACGGAGTTCAAGGAGTTTCTGGATGATACTCTCAGGCACATGGTGTGATTCTTGGGGATGGTTCTGTGCAGGGCCAGGAGCTGGACTTCATGATGCTTGTGGGTTCCTTCCAACTTTGCATATTCTGTGATTCAGAATGCAGCAAATTCCCTTTGTAATCTGCTTAGTGTTGTCTTAATTTGGGTTCTCAGTGTGCGAAAGACCTGTAGTATCAGAGTGCCCTGCTCTGGCAACTTGTGTAGAAAGACCCTGAAGTATGCCATTATCTGCCTATGGATCTTGATTCCTTCATGGTGAAAAATGATACCATTTTTTACATAAAAGTTACTTATGCTTATGTCTCTCTGTAGAATTTGTAACTAAATTTAAAGACAAGATGGAAAAATCTCAATGAACTTTGCTAAGTACAATTACAAAGATGTAAAAAGTCACTTAGCTTACAAGCTTTATATTTGCAAGAATAAAATCAGCATAACCAAAAGCATAGCAAAATAGAGAGAGCTAAGTGCCTTAGACGTTAAAGGACTGGAAAAAAATATTTTACCCTCAGAGCATAGAATCTTGCCTACCAAAGGTGAAATGACAACACAGAAGTGTCCAGATATATTGTACTTGGTAATAAGCACACATTACTGCTAGGATTTTTTTGTTCTGTTAATGCATACTGCATTAATATTCTCAGTCTTGATAACTCTGGATTTTACTTTAATATTCTGCACTTCCTGTATATTTTACTGTTGTCTATTAAGAATTGCTCTATTTCCAGTTGCTCCTTCTACATCATCGCTAAAAGAGAATTAAACTTAAAATATACATACAGAAGTACTGAGGCCAGGAAGAATGTTAGTTGCATTCTTGATTGGTGTTTTAGCAGTCAGTAGCTCTAGACTATACATTTAGCAGTTTCCCAAGAGCTCAGAGATATTTTATATTTTCCTAAAAGTGCCAATTCCCTCCATCTTACAATTTTTTTACAATGTTTGGTCTCTCCTGCCTTATGCTTGAAACGAATAAGACAGCACTCATAACACGAAGATGGTTGCATGACATTCAACTTCATGCCAAAGTAGTTTTTAGAGCTCAGATGTCCAACAGATCCACAGGTGTGTTCAAATTACATCCCCTCAAACTGATTTTTAATTCACCCTGGTGTGCGGCACATCAGCTCTGTCCCCAGTCCCCTGGGGGATGGAGGCCATAGGACAAAGACTAATAGATGAAGGGTGAGGAAGATCACAGACTGGATGATTACTGGGATAATCAGTGAAGGAAAGACTCCTGCCTTTTCAAAACCAGGCCAAGTGCAAGAAAAACATCTTACTGAGGAACGCAGATTCAGAAGAACTGTAGTTCAATGAATGACCAATACCCAGAAGAGCTATTAAAGACAGCTTTGATCCCTGCTTAAAAGATTGATGTATCCTGACATTACCAACCTTGTGCCTCAAAGGACTGAAAGGATTTGCTCAGACCAGTAACAGCATCTGTACAATAGAAAGCAAGATATGGAATTGCTTGGACAGAAATATCATTCATTAGAAGACTCATCTCCATCAGAAAGAAACTCCTTCCAGACTTATTTCCAACTTGTGGTGGTACTATCTGAGATCCCCTTATTTGCTATACTTTGCTGAAATTAAGATTATGAGAAAAAATGTATGTGTACCACAAAAACTTCAGCTGCCCAATTTCAAATAGAGCAAGAAAGAGAAAAATAAAAACACCCCCAAACACTGAAAACGGAAGAAGGCTAAAGTATGTACAAGCCAAAGAGCCACCTGAAGAGGTGCCTTTTTCCCCAGTAGATGAGGGTCAGAGAGTCCTGACATCAAATGTAAGTTGCTCAGTGTGCATACTTATGTAGGTCACTCAGGACCTATCTAGGTCACCTTCTTCACAGATTTAAGCAAGTAATTTGCTCTTTCAAAGGAAGTAGCTGGTTTAGTTCCTCATTTGCAGATTAACACTACAAAGAAGTGTCTAATGCCAAAGGCAACACACGTTACATGCACGAATAATCTGAAAAGAAGGGTGGAAGGACATCTTAAACCCTAACAGATTCAAGAAATTAGAACTTATCTACATGGAACAGAGCAGACATCCAGGCAAGCAAATCAGAAATCCTGACAATTTCAATTTAGGAATAAGTAGGGTGCCTTGTTCCTGGTGTCAGAATTTGGCATTTGTTGCCATGAAGCATACTAGTCTTTCAGCATAGGAAAGATTATATTTTTCACTGAAAATAAAATAACCTAGTGTTCTTTAATCAGGACAATTCGCAAGAGATAGCGGTCTTGTTCCCCATCCCTATGAGTGTTCAAAGCCAGGTTGGATGGGGCTCTAAGAAACCTGATCTAGTGAAAGGTGTCCCTGCCCACCGCAGGGGGGTTGAAACTAGACCATCTTTAAGGTCCCTTCCAACCCAAGCCATTCTATGATTCTATGATTCTACAGCATTACTTGCAGGAGAAGAGCCAGACTGAACTAAAATAGGTTTCTTCACAACTTCCAGGCACTGATGAATGAATCTTGATGTCATGACCTGAAGGAAGGAGGAGGCAAAAAGTCCAAATCCAGTTGGCATCTGTTTCCCTAAATTAAAGGGAACAAAACCCCCACAAATATGCAGACCACATTTAGAAGTCTACAAATTTTATGCATCTAGAGATGACAGATTACAGACGTCAATAACTAGAGGGCAAATAAGCAGTTCTGAAACCATCCATGGTGGAAGAAAAAATTAGCAAGTACTTTAGTCATATGTTATCTTCCACAAGATGTCAGAAAGACAGAGATAAGAGATGAAATGGAAGGAAGTACTAGCAGTAAGATAGATTACACTATTGCTGCCCTGCTTATCCACATTCTAATTATAGGAAAACTCAAAAAAATTTCAAAGCAGTTTACTCTCTATCACCCAGTAGAAGATGGCTTAGTCATAAAGCTTACACTGTATTATTAAGGATTTCCTCTGTCCTCTATCTCAACAGTGTAATAGCTTTTCTTCTGATTAAGCTTTTTTGCTGCAGTTCTCCAGTGGGAATCACTCACAGAACAAAAATAAGTGAGCTATGACAAAAAATTACTTGCCCTTTTTTTTTTTTTGTCTCACCATGCTACTACATGGTGCCAGCCAACTCTGGAATTTTTCTTAAATTTTGTTACCTTATACAAGCCACGAATGCCCTCTGTCTTGTATATCTTTATAAGAGCATCAACCATTCCTCTGTATTGCCGCTTTGATGGATCAACGCCAGCGTTATACTGTAGCACCAGTCGTGTCTTCGTTACCCATACTGGGTTTGTAATACAGAGAGTCAAGGCTCCTGAGAACAGATGGAAGTCAGACTGATGGTTATGCCAACTGCAAAGCTTGTCCCAGTTTGTTCAGTCCAATGTAACACAGGCTTCTATGATGACAAAACTACTTCTCCTACAAGAGGACTCATATTACTTAAAACAGACAAAGTTTATACCCTGCGTTGTTCCCCCTCTCTTCCTTCAAAGCTCACAATAAAATCCAACCCACTCCTGCTGGAGGTACTTCTCCAGAGCACACAGTGCATATTCCTAGTGTACCCCCTTTTTTGCCTCACCTTTCCACAGTTAGTAGCACAATTGTAGTAGACAGGAAATGTAATTTCTTAATGTAATCTGATTATCAAAGTTATTCTTCAGGTATACAATTGCTCAAAATTTAATGGACACCTCAGTCATGAGAAATTTGCTTAATAATACTTACAGGTTAATACAAGCAACCTGTTATACCTTTCTAGGCTATTGAAAATAAAGTTGTGAAATAACCCATTATTGTTTCTCACATTAAACAATATGCCTTACACTTCAACATTAAATGAATGCTCCAACATCCTAATAAAGTCTTCTCAATTGACTAAATACAACATAGAGGCATGTACATGAACATATGTTAGAAAAAACATATTAAAAGTCTTGCTGATAGAAGCAATTTTATTTCAAATCTTCAGTTTCCAAGAAAACTTGGACCACAGATAAAGATTTTAAAAGACCAATGACCAATTCACTTATTCTACTAGCTTAATTGGGACCAGTGTTATTTAATATCTTCATTAATGACAAGGCATAAAGTGCACCCTCAGCAAATCTGCCAATGAGACCAATCGGAGTGGTGCAGATGACACATCAGAAGGTGGGATGCCATTCAGAGGGACCTGAAGAAGCTTGAGAAGTGGGCCCATGGGAATCTCATGAGGTTTAAGAAGACCGAGTGCAAGGTGTTGCACCTGGGTCAGGGCAACCCCCGGTATCAATACATGCTGGAGCATGAACAGATGAAGAGCAGCCCTGACAAGAAGGACTTGGGGGTTGCTGGTGGATGAGAAGCTGGACATGAGCCAACAATGTGCACTTGAAGCTCGGAAAGCCAAACATATCCTGGGCTGCACCAAAAGCAGCGTGGCCAGCAGGTTGAGGGAGGGGATTCTGCCCCTCCACTCCACTCTGGAGTGCTGCATCCAGCTCTGGAGTCCTCAGCACAGGAAGGACATTGATCTGTTGGAGCAAGTCCAGGGGAGGGCCACCAAGATGATTAGAGGGATGGAGAACCTCTCCTATGAGGAAAGGCTGAGAGAATTGGGATTGTTCAGACTGGTGAAAAGAAGGCTTCAGGGTGACCGAATTGTGGCCTTCCAGTACATGAAGGAAGACTACAAGAAAACTGGAGAGGGACTTCTTACAAGGGCAGGTAATGTTAAGGCAAGGATGGACGGCTTCAAACTGAGAGTTTAGATTAGACATTGGGTAGAAATTAGTCACTGTGAGTGTGGTGAGGCACTGGAACAGGTTGCTTAGAGAGGCTGGGATGCCCTATCCCTGATAGTGTTCAAGGCCAGGCTGGGTGGATGTTTGAGCAACCTGGTCAAGGGAAAGGTGTTCCTGTGAATGGCAGGTGGTTGGAACTAGATTATTTTTAAGGTACCTTCCAACCATTCTATGAGTCTGTGATTCAACAGGCCTTGTCTTTTTCATGTCTAAGTGTTAAACATTTAACAAGTTAACAAGCTGATAGCGGCAGATCTATATAATTATATTTTGGAACCCCATATGACAGTAAAGGTGGAAAATGCTTATGCACAATGAAAATAAGGACAAAAGATGTTTTGACAACTACTCATTCTGTGCAAAACTGAAGAGACCACAGTGATCCATTTTTAACGGTAGACCTCATTATTTTATTTACAGACAATGAATGACTGCGTTTGGGCTCGAACACTTACACTTGCCACCTGTAAGCTGCACTGACACAGAAAGTCAGGTAGCAACATGTGGAAAGGCTAGAAGTGAACATTAACCTTCTCTGAATTTAAACTCACCAGCCTCTGCAGCTGACACTAGGTGTTCGGTTGCACTGAGACTTTCCATCTTTCCTTCCTTCTTGTAAGCTTTGATGGCATTGTAACTGGAAAACGGAAAATATAATTTGGTAAAGGTGAAAGCAGATCTACAAAAAACAACCCCAAAACAACAAAATGCCTCTCTCAAGATCATGGTGGCACAGAGCCCTTGAAAAAAAAGATACCTAAACTATCTTTGTTTAGTTGATTAGTTGATCTCTGAGCACTCAGCTCTTTAAAGTGAACTATGGTAACACATAAATTTAAATTGTATTAAACTGTCAGTATCAATGGGACTGCATCTTGAAACAGCTATCAAATCTCAAGAATTAACTTCTAAAAAAACCAACTAGATAGCCTCCTTTTTACTGAGAGTAACATTGATAAGTATCTATCTTCTAGCTCATAAATACACTGAGCTTTCTTCTCTTGTGCCAGTTTGTAGCCTTGTGGATTAAGAAATTGTCAACAGGAGCTCAACTGTCAATAGGAATCTACAGCAAAACTTAAGGACTGAAGTAAGATAATAACGGAGTCTAGACAACTGACAAGTAATGTTTGCATAGCCATACCAGCTAACTATTCCCTAATATGCTTCAATTAATAGGGATCAGCAGAAAATCAGGTCACAGCTACAGAGTTAACAAAGTAGAATATTAAAAAATGAGCTTTATAAGCAAATCCCATCAACTGACAAAAACAATGAAAGAACTGTCACTAAAATGATTAAAAACACAGTTAAACATTTAGTTTTAGTAGAAAATCTCATCATGTTCTCTAATTCCTAACACATCTGTTTAAGTTTTTGTTTTTCATGAGACAGTGCACTGGCACTTTTAGAGAATTCTTCATGAATAATATCACCATTCTTCAAGTATTTTCACAGCATCAAAGTAATGCACTGTACCTGACAAAGGAACAAGGTCTCTTAAATTCGAAAACAGCAAACCATAATAAAGGGTAACAGACCTGGACTAACTAAGAGAATCACAAGTTTGTAAGTGACTTGGCATATTTTTATACCTCCCTGAAGGAAGAAGCAGTGTATATCTGAACATTACACTGTGCAGGATATGACACATTTTACAGTTCTACTTACAAGAAAAAGTAAAGTCCCCAGGAAGCCCCTGCTCCCACCATGTTTGGAGTTACCCCTTGATATAAGCCTCGTAGTCCTTCATGCTTCCAGACAGTGGTCATACAGTGGAGAATCCCATTGTATTTTGGCCTCAGCTCCAATCCATCACTTACTATGAAAGAGAGAAATTATATTGGAAAGTATTTCAGTAAACACAGAGTTAAGCTTTGTCAAAGCCACCAGAGAAGTCCACAGCCTCCAAAGCGAGCTGCAAATGAACATGACCTAACTGATCAATTGTCTTTTAAAAGTATTATTTCACAAGCAAGCAAGAGTTTACAGCTTCTTAAGTCTAAAGAACTTTAAAAAAAGGAGGGAAAAAGAGAATTAAAAAAAAAAGATAAAGAACTCTTTATCCCTGTAATAAGAAATTTCCCATCAATCTGCACTGCTGTGCATTTTTGGTGAGCAGCAGCTTTGACTTTAAATTTTATGCGTCTTCTTTTTAACACCTCTCCAATTTTGTATCATATTTCACATGATACGGGTGGGGCTCTTGACAATACATTTCTAAAAGGAGTCCCAAACAACAATGCTTAAATTCAATCTTCCTCTTTAAGATGTTCTATAAGGCAATGAGTTATGTATTCTTGATGATTCCCAAGTCAGTTTGTATCAGAATACGCAAAGTTTACTGCCATCAAAAATTCCTGTGCTCTTCTATTCTCATTGAGTGCATTTGCAGGGAAACACCAGATGCATACACTTCTCTCACCTAATAACCTAACAACTGGTTGTCCAAATATTCAGAAAGTATCACTGTCAAAAACAGAAAAAACACACAAGTTTTTGTTTGAGAGATTTCATGTAGAACATGGATGTCTACACATCCTACAGTGGTAGCTACTATTGCTCCTACCATAACAGCAGAGTAAGTTCACTACTGGTGATGTAGGTGGTATGGTGCATGGTGAGATGACAAGAGGTAACAGACACAAGCTGTAATATAAGGAATTCTGACCAAAATTCTTTATCCAGCAGAGTGGCCAAATACTTGAAGAAGTTGCCTGAAGAACATCTTTGGAGCCACTCAAAAATCCATCAGACTGATCTGCAAACTGATTTAAGCAGACCTTATCTGAGTAGGGGGTGAACTTCATAGATCTCTTCTGACCTAAATTACTCTATGATGTCAACATAGCAGCAGCTTTCATTCTTAATGCAGACATAAGGCTAGACTGCAATTGTACTGAAAGTTAATCTCAAAGTTTTATAATCAATGTAGTTTTTGAGTCCCCATCAAGATTAAATCTGGTAAACAGTTTCCTGTTCAATGACACATTTATTATTCATTTCCCTTGAATCTTGTTTACAGTCTGTATGTAGTGAAAGACTTTAAAAAATGCTTTTTGAGCGTATTGTGACAAGGCCTCAACACCTTGACAATCACGCAAAACTAGGACAAAAATTAAAAATCTCTTTTCTCACCTGAATAAGCGCTGCTAGACCTTTATCAAAGACATTTCTGATTTTTTTTTTACCAGGTTTATAAACAAATTAAACAATGTGGGAAATCAGAGACATGAATGCAAGTCTGTCAGTCAATGATGCTGCCAAGAATCTTCACAACAATAATTTCTAGTATCAACTCTTACTTCCTGGTTGAAGATAAAACATAGGAATTGTTATGTTCAACCCAAAAAAGCATGTGAAAGTAAGTGACCTCCAAAAGCCACCTAATCCAAACACATACTCAAAACAGATCTAATTAGATCTGGTTACTTAGGGACATGACCAGTTGACTCCTGAATGTTTCCAAGGCTGAAGAGATTACAGCTTCTCTGGGTAACCTTTTCCAGTATCTGACCACTCTCACAGTAAAATAAGTAACTGTAACTTTCCACATTCATGCTTGTGCCCGTTCCTTCTTGCCCTTTTAACTATTCAGCTCCAAGAAGAATCTGGCTTTACGTTCTTTGAGATCTCCAATCACATCATCATAGACTGCAATTATATCTCTCCTCAGCCTTTCCTTTTTGAGGCCAAACCGATCCTGTTTTCCTATGCCATGTGCTCCAGCCCCTTCACCAGTCTGGTGGCCTCCACTGGAATCACACCAGTATGTCACTATCTTCCTTCCTTGTACTGGTGAGCCCCAAACTGGACTCAATACTTCAAATGTAGTCTTACAAGTGGAAAATAGAGAGAAAAAACCACCTCTGCCAGTTACACTTTTCATAACATTTTTCATAGCCCAGGATGCGCCCACCTAGGATATGCAAGGAACTGTTTAAATCCAACTTTGTAAAAAGTCTGTTTGGAAATGTAATGCTGTAAATTTTGTAAAACCTCTCTGTGACAGTTCCCTATTTGTTTCTGACATTCTGAAACAGCCAGGTCTCTAACATAACAATACCGAGATACAGCAAAATGTTTCAACCTCTCTAAAAGTGAATATGTGGGGGGACATGTTTCTCACATTAACAGAAAAATCAAGAGAAGCTGTCACGTTCCCCTGTGAAAAAAATCCCAATTAGTTAACAGCTTTCTGCCAAACAATACCATTACTGTTAACAACTCGGGCTATTACAAAACTACTGTTACTGTTGAAAATTCTCGACAGAGAGGTGAACTTTGAACGAGGGCTTCGGACAAATCCTCGTGTTAAAAGCAGACAGCGCTCCCGTGTCCTCTGGCACCGGTGGTCACGAGAGGGAGGGAAGAGGCTGCCCAGCTCTGATCTGCCTGCAAACAGCTCGAGGCACACGGCACATTTTACAGTCCCTAGAAATGACAGGAAGAGTGAGCTTTGGGATAGCGGGGAAGAGAACCGGAGAGCGTTCCTTTCGGCTCAGGGCCAGTTTATCCCAAGCCGTGGGGCTGTCCCGCACAGGGCCTTCGGCAGCACAGCGCGGCGCGTCCCGGGCCGGGCACGGCGAGACGGGGCACGGCCGTGCGCCTGCAGCACGGGACGGCGAGGGGGCGGCCGGTCCGGCCTCACCTGCGAAGCGGATCTTGACGAGGTCGAGCGGGTGCAGCGCCAGTGTGGACACGACTCCGCCGCTCATTCCCGCCGCCAGGTTCTCCAGCCGCACGTGCCGCAGCAGGGACGGCGCGCGCGGCTCCAGCGCGGGCGGCTCGCGCGCGGCGCACGCGGGACCCTGGGCGCCCATCGCCGGCGGCGCG
>VZRE01009809.1:66706-109706 GCA_013396775.1 Cephalopterus ornatus
GGAGGGAGGGAGCGCAGGAAGAATGGCAGGCCTTCGTGCGCCGCCGGCCGCCATCCGCGCAGCCCCTGATGGGCCGTGCGCTGCCCTCCCTCACTCTCTCCCTCCCTCCCTCCCATCGCCGGGAGTTCTTCTCCGCGGTGCCGGTCCCGGGCGGTGATTTCCGGGCGGTGCCGATCCGCGGAGAAGAACTTTCTTGGCCGTGCCCCGGGGCCCGGCGGCGGCCGAGAGCGGCATCTCGGGGTGTCGGAGCGTGGCCGGGGAACGACGTCAGAGGCGGAGTGCGGAGTTGGGGTTTATCACCGCTCTGGTGCTCCGAGATTACGCTCAGTATTACCGAAGTTACTTTTAACAGTTTTTTGCACTTACTGCTGTTTCATTCCTGGTACGTCACGTTCTACTTTTTGCGTATCCTTTATTAAAACTGACAAAAATCTTTAGATTTTACACATAGAATCACAGAGTCGCAACAGGCCCTGCTAAAGAGTCCGTCCCCAGCTTTCTTGTAGGCCTCCTTTGAGCACTGAAAAGCCACCATAATGTCTCCTTGGAGTCCTCTCCAGGCTGAACAGCCCCAGCTCTCACAGACTGTTCTCATAGGAGAGATGCTCCATCCCTCTGGTCATCTTTGTGTCCCTCCTCTGGACCTGCTTCAACATGAGTTTTTGATGTATGTGTTCCTCTTATTGCAGTTCCGAGGAATTATGATCCTGTATTGCATCCATTTGAGGTTCCCCGAGAATACACAAGAGCTCTGAATGCAACTAAACTAGAACGTGTGTTTGCAAAACCCTTTCTTAGCTCACTTGATGGCCACAGAGATGGAGTTAATTGCATGGCCAAACATCCGAAAAGTTTGTCTACAGTGCTGTCTGGAGCTTGTGATGGAGAGGTAAGCTTACAAACTACAATAAACAAGGTACCTTTCTTCCTTATTTTCTACTTTCTTTCTCATTTGTGTTTTGTTTGGTTGATTTTGTTCCACCTTACTCTTTTATGTCTTTGTTCGGCATAACTTACCTTCACTCAGGAGGTGCAGATTTCCCAGTCTGGGGCAGTGTTTCTCAAACTGCAGGTTGTAATCTTTGAGCACACCAAGGCAGAAGCTTTCAGCTGTTCATCTGTGAGCAGACAGTGTGCCATTCAGTTCCTCAAGATGGAACAGTGAATGTTCATTTATACATTCTATAGTGATTGTTTTTTGCTGCCCACATGACCCCCTCCTCCCCTTGAAGAAGTTAAACTGCTGCAGATTAAGAAGATTGCATGAAGTCAGATGAGCTAGGGGGAAGGGGCACACAACAATATTATTTTTGAATAATATTTTATCATATTGCCTGAGAAAGCTAACCTTCTATTTGTTTGACTATTTTGCATAGCAAGAAAAAACCCTCCCAAGGACACGTTAGTTAGAGAAATCTGGAGTTGCAGAGAAAACCAACCTGTCTTCTCTCACCCTTACCTTGTTCATTTGGTGGTGCTTGTATATTGTAAGGATGTCTTCTGGGTACCTGATTTCTTCCTGCTTTTTAGAGAAAGTGCATGTGTCATGCACTAGTGTAAGAGAGATTTACTTTTTCAAAGAGAAGGGGAACCAATTTATATGAAACTTTAGCCAGATTTGTTATCTACTGATAGAGTAAGTAAAGTACTGGGTGCTATAAGTACATACAAATATAAAAACTGACCACAGTTTCTTTGGTTTTTTTCTTAAATGGGCCCAAATACTTTGAAACTGAAACCTCTCTGAGAGGTGGGCATCTGTATAGAATGTAGTACAGCAACTGGACTGAAAACATTCTGTTTGTTCCAGAGGCTGTTTCCTTGTGCTCTTGTCTCTGGAGTCTTTCCCTACCCCCTCCCTCAAATTTATACCTGCTGCTTTTTTTAGGAAGAATTCTAGTTCAAAAATAGGAGAATGCAAAATGCAGAAAGTATACAGCTTAGGTGGGGGGAAGGGGAAAGAAGGAGAGAGCCTCACTTTTTTTTTTTCCCCCAAGAAGGGAATAATTAAGTGGTTTTTTACATTATAAAGTCTGACCAGTGTTCAAGCCAGCTGTGCCATTTCATTGCCTTGTACTTGAATTGTGAACTGCAGTCGTGGGCTGTAGAAAGCTTACAGAATATTTACCTCTCTGTTTTTAACAGGTTAAAATTTGGAACTTGACCAGACGACAGTGCATTCGTACTATACAAGCCCACGAAGGCTTTGTTCGAGGCATGTGTGCCCGTTTCTGTGGCACATCATTCTTCACTGTAAGTATAACGTGTCTCCTTAGTACAGCGCAGCAGTACAGAGTGCTTGTTTACCATCTGCTTTCCACTGAGAAACTTGCTCCCTGTCATACAATCTTTAAATATTTTATAACTATGCTTATTAAATTTGTCAGTGAACCCAACAATTCTGTTTATGATGAAATTGTTTCTGGTGCTGTGATATGGATGTTATTCAAGACAGTTGAAGGGATAGAGACCAGAAGATAGCTAACAGATGGTCATGTAATTGAAACTTGAATAAACTAGTTTTCATTAAAGTAGTAAATAGATTATGTTCATTGAAAGACATAGAAAAGTGTAAAAAAAGTAGCCATTTGTATATACTAGGATTAAAGATAATCTGAGTCAAGATCATTCCATGTGAATTAAGCTTTATTAACTTAAATCAACCACAACAGGTTCAAGTGTGTGTAAATTGTCTGGAAATAGTATGTCTTCCTGTTTACATTAAAACAGTTCTAAGATGACACAATAAGAACAACTGTTTTTAAAATCTAGAGTACCCCGAGATTTTGTTTCTTTTGAACTGGGCATAGAAGGGCTATTTTCACTATAGTATATTTATCTTTTCTGAAGTATATACCAGGTCACGAGGGCAGTAGTTAGGATATAGGGCAAGTCATAGTAAAAAATTCTAAGTGGCACCAGATTAGAATCCCCTTTTGACAATCCCTCTCCCTGAAAATTGAGGGAGGGAGAGAAGCAACAGTAGTACTGCAGTCAGGAAAGGAAGTTAAACTTGTAGAGCTAACATTTTCTTAGGCCTTTTTGCGTGATCCAGGTCACTGCACAGCCATGCAAAAGCTTGTGTTGGCATTAGTGCAAGAAGTAGAATGGGATTCGAAACAGGCAGATGAGCAACTGAGGTGGAAAGTGCCTTTTAACTGTTTACATGCTCATCAAAGTGACTTCCAGAAGTTTAAGGTGCCAGTCGATTAAGAATCACAAAATGTATCTTTTGAAAAATAGTCACCACTCCAGCTGGAAATACCTGTTTAAGAAACTGGAAAAGCTTTGTGAATCAGGCTAGAAAGTTAAAGGGTGGTGAGAAACTGTGACAAACTGGAAATCAGTCACCTGCTTTCACAAGCAGACAGATCCCCAGACAATCTCTGAGCAGCAGCTGCTGTGGATGCCAGCCCCCACCTCCCCTTTCTGCTTCCACTGTCCCAGTTTTTATTGCTGAGCATGATGTTCTGTGGTAAGGAATACTCCTTTGCCCAATTCAGGACATCTGTCACGCCTGTGTCGCCCCCCGGTCTGTTGCCCACCCTGAGCCTTTTTGCTGGTGGGGGAGGCAGGGGTGATGACTGACACAGTGGGAGCAGAGGGAAATGCCTCTGCACTGTGCAAACACTGTTCAGCAATAGCCAAGACTTTGGTGCTTTGTCAGTGCTGTTTTAGCCACAAACCCAAACTGCAGTGCTAGATGGGCTACTGTGAAGAATATTCACTCCAGCTGGACCATGTGCACGTTTCTACCAAAATATTATGACCAGGAGGCCTAATCTGCTGCTTGGAGATATAAAACAGAACAGTGACAGGCAGCAGAAAGCACTTGTGTATATCATAGAACATTCTCTTTGAAAGGCTGCCTGTATTTAATTGCAAAGCACATCTAGCAAAATAAACAATATATTTACATAAAACTGTACATGCTTTCTCCAACATTTCCAGGTTGGTGATGACAAAACTGTGAAGCAGTGGAAAATGGAGAGCCCAGAATATGGAGAAGAAGAAGAACCTATTCATACAATTCTTGGAAAGGTAGTAAATCTGAGTTTTGGTTTTCCTACATGTCTTCTTTTGAAATAAGTTTAAACCAATTCTTATCTACCTTTTGGAGGAGAGAGATATGGTTTGATATTACCTGTTATCTTAATGGGTTGTAAGGTGATGGCATCAAATTTTATAAAGTATCTTCACGTTTTTATTACATTTATTTTACATGTAACCAGAAAGGAATATTTCAAATGCCTTCAGAGATGCTTAGCTCTGTCTCTGCTCATCATCCCTCTCCTGCAAACTGGTCAGATGTTTCTGTAGTCTCTTTCTCTTCAGACGTGTGTTGTCAGGGCTTAGTCTGCATTAAATTTCTTTTCATGGCAGTACCTTGCAGCCATTCAATACAAAATACTAACTTCACATCTTTCTTTTTGACAAAAGCAGACTAAAAATATGTAACTTTCGATTTATGATCAGCTTATTTTAGGAAAAACAAATACTTTTTGTAAATAGATACTTTGAAACTCTTTAGCTGTTATAATGTCTATGGAATCCATTTAGGTCCCCGTTGAAAATTCGTAGTTGTACCCTTAACATTTCCATTTGCTTTAAAGTCAGCCAGGACTATGTAAATGTGCTTTTAATGCCAACTCCGTTGTAAATTAACAAGAAATGCATTCGTGCACCTTAAATGAAAAAGAAAACTTGGCTACTGGTAGGGGCACATCTGATAAGACTTAGTTTCTTTTTGCATTGGTGACTTGATTTTCAGTAATATAAGTTAATAAAACCATGGGAGACTCCATATGCGACGATTTGTTGATCTTTTTGGTAACAGAACATACTTGCATATTTATGCATACAATTGATTCTGTAAATTTTTGCCTTTTTTTTTTTCCTTTAAAGACAGTGTATACAGGAATTGATCACCACTGGAAGGAACCTGTTTTTGCCACCTGTGGCCATCAAGTGGACATTTGGGATGAACAAAGGACAAGTCCCAAGTGTTCTCTGACTTGGGGTTTTGATAGCATTAGCAGTGTCAAATTTAATCCCATTGAGGTAATGTTTATGTTATATATTGGAAATCAGTATTTTTCTTGAGCAGTAAAAGATCTAAACTCCATTTACATCATCTTGATTTTTTTTTTTTCTAATTTAGATTTTGATATATGTTTTAACAGAATATTTGGGGGGGGTATAGATAATGGCTATACTGATTTGGAATGTAGTACCATATGTTTTTATATTTTTGTCTTTTATCTCTCTTAGTGGGGGAGAGGAGAAACAAAAGGAGGGCAGTCTCTATTCTGCCCACAGCAATACAGATCTGGTACCTCAGTCGTATAGTGTAGGAGTTATGTGGCTGTGGAGCTGTCACCTGTTCCAGTATTGTACTACCTGTGACTGAGATTTCTCACCCTCTACATGGCAAAACAATTGCGTTTGATCTTTTACAGCATTTCCTGTTAGACTGGACTGTGTTCATAGCTTACGTGTTTATGAGGAATTACTTCTTAGTTTTAAAGTAGAGGGCACCGAGTGGGTTCTGAATCTTACAGGGAAAGCTATTTAAAATGTTTGTACTGGATAATCAGCTGCACAGGAGAAATGATGAATGTATTTCCTTGACTGAAAAGGAAACTGTTTGACTACCAACTATATGAAATAGCTTAGGTATTTAATTTTAGCTGTTAACTACCCTCTAGAAGTATTCAAAAACCATATGCACTGGTTTTCTTTTTATTTATTTATTTTTTTTAGACATACCTTTTGGGAAGTTGTGCTTCTGACAGAAATATTGTGCTATATGATATGAGAAAATCAACTCCATTAAAGAAGGTAATATTTTTCTTTTTAAGAATAATTAATGGCACTACTGATCATACTGAATATGTTAATAGCCTGTAACTGTTGATGGTAATAGAGAAAGGGATGCTCTGAATGGTGAGTTCACTGAGTTTTCATTGTCTGAGTCTTCTGAGTTTAAATTAATGTTGGGATTTAAACAATGCAGAGTTAGAAGGGCCCTTTTCTGCATTGAGACAGGCTGTCGTGCTCACTCTGTTGTAATTCTTGATCAAGTGCCTGACCTGACAGCAATTTCACAATAAGAACTTTATGTTCTTGTATTGTGTTCTGTCTGTGTGTGTGTGATTTTTTTTTAAATTTTTTTTTCTCCTCCTTGCCAGAAGGAAACAAGGTATCTTCTAAGGCATTTCCTTTCTGACACTGGAGAGCTTTGCTCTGCATTTGGAAAGGTGTTTTTCCTTTGCAGGGAGATAAACTCTCCCCTATGCACCTAGAAATTCTTTGCAGTGTAATCAAAATTGTATTTATATGTGGAACATACTGATGACATGAAGATTCCTGTTTAACAGAATGTATGTATTTATTTTAAACAAGAAGCTGGTAATTCATACACACATATTAAACCAATCAAGTTCAGTATTTTTGAGCCCCAGAACTATTTTAACAATATTCTTCTTAAAATACATTATTCTGGCTTGTGAATATACACTCAGCATCCTTCTGTGCTGCACACTGTCTGCAATGACATGGATCACTAGAACACTGTAATGGTACTTAACTGAGTTATAAAATAGGAGTGTTGTTGGCATAACAGTATTTCTTTTTCTCCCTGTGCCCCAGCAGTTTTTATTAAAGTTTCATTTGGGCCAGTGAGACAGCATTTATAAAAACTTGTCAGTGCTGCCAGTTGGAGACCTAAATGTTGACATGAACACAGCCAATGCTGTAGAGCTGCAGTTACAAGGTCAGAGGTTGCAGTTTGAGCCTTTGTGAACAAAGTTCTAATCTAGCAGAATTTTACATAGGTATATATGCTAAAGATACACCACTATACATACCTGTGTATAATTACGTGTATATATATGGGTATCTCATGTAAGCAGTGTGCTCAGATGCATTTCTTGCTATGGGAGTAAAACACTGATGAGTACTTCCTCGCATCCATGGATACAGTAATGGGTTTCCTCCTGGAATAGAGATGATTCTCCTGTGGATTGGAAGTGAAATGGCTATTTCTGCATTGAGAGCTAAGAGCTCTGTAACTCCTAGGAGAAGGATGCTGCTTATTAGAGGTACCTGACTTATGTACAGGCACTGGTTTCTGGCGCTGCTGTGTTCTTGGGTTTTGATCAGCAAAGCAGTTGGGACTCAGTGGTAGTCCCTTCATTAATGGAAATAGGAATACAACTTCTCACATCATGAAGCAGTAACTCTTGCCCATTTGTCTTGTCTATGGGTTTTGAAGCCCTAAGTTTGAAAGAGGAAGGGATAAGATAGTGAGATGCTGCCTAAGTGCGAAACAAGAACTAGTGTGAAAAAGCTGTGAAAAAATGAAGGAAAACAATTCTGTTGAAAAACAAGAGGAAGATGTTTAGTAGGAGTTGGTACACTTTAAAAGTCATTCTTGTGCAACCTGGGGAATCGGGAAAGCTTAGGGTATTTTAAAGATGGACTTTTGCATTGAAACAGCTGACAAGACCTGTGCTTTCTCTTGCTTGCTATATTCTTAGCTGTTCATTTCAACCAAATACCTTGTAGGTAGTAAAACAAGACAGATTAATTTTTTGGGTGATCAGGTTTTGTACTAAAGTAATCTTAACGTTTCCAGACTGACACTCTTTGTAAGCAAGTGTTCATAGTTAAAATAAATAAACCAAGGTAGCCACATCTTCAGGGACTTCACAATTTTGACTTGTCTTAATAAGGACTTACGCATTTCGTAAGAAGATCTACGGTAGATTAAAAATAGTGTCAGAAGATGGCTCCACTACAGGTTTAGATAGTTTTGAAATGCCATTATTAATGTATTTACAGCAACTTAAATCACTTCCAGCCCAGGTTGCCTTACATAATCCCAGAACTGGACAGAGAATTCATTTCTTAGGCACTATTTTAATTCTAAAAGCCACTGCTGAAATGAACTGAATGCTTGTAAATGTCAGTGAAAAAATAGTGATGTGGAGCATGGACTGTGAGCAAACTTGACTCCTTTTGAAAGAGATGGATTTTTCAGCAATAGTAAGGTTATTTTGTGACATGATTGAAAATACTTATTATATGTATAATGGGTTAACATTAATCGTGTGCTCATTTTGCAGTGGTTGATAAACTTGTACAGGGAGGAATAAAGAACACTCCTTGATTAATAACTTCCCATATACGTGCAAGGTTTGTAACTAGAACAATATTAAAATCTTGAACAAATTCCAGTTGTCATATTACTGTAAACATAGGGCATTTCAGTGGCCACTTTTTAAACTAGAGATCACTAGACATCTGATGATTACATTCAGCTCTGAATGCACACAGTTTCTGGAAATGAGCAATGTTCTGCAGCACAGACTTCATAATGAACAGGGTAATATCACCTAGGAAATGAGGACTTATGAAGAAATGAGAATTACAAGAATATGCACACACTCATAAACTCACAGTCTTTTTGAGGGATGTTTGGTAGAGTCATTATTGTAAGGGTTATAATTATACAACTATATTCTGAAATATGTATGTGAATGTATGGTGTTTGGTGTAGCAAGCCAAGAACAAAAATGAGTTTGAAGTACCATAGCATCAAACACCCAAATTTCAGGATCTTTAAGAAGGATTATAGCTGGCCTGGAGCACTGTAGAAAATCCTGTTTAGAATTGTTCAGTTTGTTAATAAGTTGCTCTGTAATTACACATCCACTTTGTGTCAGGCATACTGTATAGTTTTTATTTTTAAATCTGATGGTTGGAAGTTTCTCTAAGACTCGGCAGAAGCCAAAGCTGCTGTGTGTGGTGTGTCCAGTGACCTCTTCCCTGCCTTCCCTTCTCTTACAGAGGCCCAGCTGTTACTGCCACAACTGTCTTCCGAGGTGGGGACGTCTGACATACAGCTTCTTAATGCCTCTTGTGTAGTCTGCAGTTAGCAAAGCAGAAGGGTCTTATTAGTCTATTATCAGCTGCCCTCTTCCCACTTCAGGGCCAACTGGCCTCTTTGTTAGCCGTATGCTTGCCAGCAGCAAGCAAATCTTACGAATGTGGAGCGAATGACTCACTGCTGATACAGTGATAGTGGTGAGCAGATTTCAACACAGTAACTTCTGTATACACTGCTTGGCGCTTCAGCAAGAAATGGCAACTGTCCAGGAGAATTCATGAACTGCAATTTCAGACATAAAATAAGCAAGGGATAGTAATAACTGGGAGAACATTAAAATGTAATAATTTTTTTTTTTGCAAATGCTGATTCACAGCTTCAATTAATTACTATATCCCTTGAAATAACCGTTTAATTAGGCATGTCTATAGGTTACTTAACCAAAGGTTCCTGTAAATATGATAGAGAAGTGAAATTTTTCAGAAGTTCCATGTTTACTTGTAGACCACTAGGATGTTGCCATGTTAAATGACCACTTAGAAGAATTCTACAGTGATTTACAGAGAAAAATTTAATGTCTGTGTAGCCTAAATCAGTGGGCATATGATGACGGACAGGAGGTTCTCAAGTTTGGATTCTAACACTGCTGAGGAAACATTCTGTCATGTCACTGTTTCTCTGGCATGCTTGTGTATTTAGGAAGTGCTTGTCTCCAGTGGTGTATAGGAAGTTTTGAACTATAGTAAGTATTTTACTGCCTGTAACAAGGTAGCAATGTGTAAATATTTTTCAGGTTATCTTGAACATGAGGACAAATACACTGTGTTGGAACCCCATGGAAGCTTTCATTTTTACTGCAGCAAATGAAGATTACAAGTAAGTGTGACCTTGCTTTTCGATACTTCTGGACATGTTACATTTTTAATCTGTGTCTTGGTGATTTATGAGCATGCTAAAATAAATTTTTAAAAGACTGCTCTAAATTTGAATCACTTAATAGCCTAGAGAATTACAGGCTTACTGATGGTAAGAAATATGAATTGATAGTAGACTGCCTGCCTTTTTTTCTGCATTTCAGTACTTGAGGGATAAAAAGCAGTGTAATTTAGAAAAAGTGTGGTAACTTGCAATGAGACCCAGAAAACAAGTACTGTTGGTCCAGTCTGAGGCAATATATGTGTTTATTTTCTTGCTGGCTCTTGCAAAGCTTGATATATTGTACTGATCAGCTATTTTGATAAAAACATTTCTTAAAAAAAATAAATTAATCTTTTGTGAAACAGTTCCGGAGACTGCAATACTTATCCTTTGAATGTCTCGAAGCAGTTTTTTACTTTTGAACAATACTATTCATATGAACAGCTAATCTGATATTGAAAAAGCTGTCTCTTAAAACTAGGCCATTGCAAATGTGCTCCATATCCTCTTTTCCAGGAAGTCGGTGATCTAACAATAGATCACTGTTTTCTTCTAGAACATAGGAATTTTATCACTTAAGGCTGTTTTTCCAAGAAAATGGAGTCTGGCTCAGGCTTGAAAGTGGGTTTTATATTCAATGTACTGTTTTTCTTGTATTTGCATTATGGTATGATAAAGCTCATAGGCTACCTAATCTGTTTGTAAGTTTGGAGTTTTGTTTATAAATTTGCTTTTTGGTTGTGGTTTTTTTTTTGTTTGTTTGTTTTGTTGGTTTGGGGTTTTTAATTTTTTTTTTTTGTCTTCCACTTACTAAACTAAAAACAATTACTGTCAGGGGCAACTGTCCTCTTGCAACCTGAAGCAATTAATATGCAATGGCAAATGCATATATCAACATATATCAACACTTGCACATGCAAGTGTTGGCTGATTTTGTGGAGCAGCAGTTTTGAATATGATGCTGCATACTTTCTCTTGGGGAATTTAAAAGGAAAAGGCAATAGTTGCCAGTATACTGTTCAGTAAGGTACATTTAATTTCAGTTATGCATTCACTTGAATAAAGGAGGATGATAAACCTGCTGAGTTAAAAATTGTTTAAATAGTAGTTCTACTAAATAGTATAACTTAAGCAGGTTTCATTAAATGCATTGTCTGTAAAGCATATTTGCATTTTGGCACTAGGCAAGTTAATGATCTACGCAGTGATTACACCTCGCTGTGTATCACTGAGCTTGTTGATTCAAAGCGAGTAGAGGTAGACCTTATCTGAGCTTTGAAGTCCTTAAGAGCAAACCAGCTGTGGTCCAGCAGCTGGGTGTTTATTTTTAATGTAATGCTTTTCTACAGATGGTGTGCTCTGCTGAACTAGCATCTCCATGTGTTGAAGGACCAAGCTTTCCTTGCAATCCTGTGTTGTCTGGCCTAAGATAAATAGGCAGTAGGAAAGGGTGCCAACCAAATGGAACTTTGCAGTAGGCTGAAATCCAAGGAGTTCACAATATGAGAATATTTAGAAACCTTTCAGAGTTGATATGAGATGCTTGTCCAAGTTCAGGGTACATGCTTGTGTCTGAAGATGGTGTAAAGGAGGCCAGTATGGTGCTTGGAGAAATAGGTTTGGTCAGTGACTCATGAAGAGATGATGAAGGGAATAGTGGAGCCTATCTGTGCTTTGATAGTGAGCAAGAAACCTAGGTCTGATCCAATAAGTAAAGCCTCTGGTTAATAAACTTCTTTCAAGCCCTAAGCAATGCAGCATTCTTTCTTTTCATGTGTTATGAGCTGTTTAAGAAGTTCCCTATGAGGTATGGATCTATCCTTAAGTGTGGTTTATGTAAAATGTTCTATTTACTTAAGGAGTTTTTATGGTACTAAGCTGTTGATGTATTTATTTTACAGCTTATATACTTTTGATATGCGCTTTCTCGAATCACCTGTGATGGTGCATATGGATCATGTGTCTGCTGTTCTTGATGTGGATTATTCACCCACTGGGAAAGAATTTGTGTCTGCCAGCTTTGATAAGTCTATCCGCATTTTTCCTGTAGACAAAGGTCACAGCAGGTGAGTGATTTTACACCTTTCTGTCTTGCTGTCATTCATTTCAGTGCCTTCCCTCCCAAGTCTTCAAAACTATTAATTCATTCATTAACATCATCATTGAAACGTTCACTTCCTGTGAATGTTGAAATCTGACTCTGTCGATAACTTGAAAGTGACAGGCTGTGGAGTTGTGATACAATTCTGCAGTCTGTATCAAAAGTAGAACTACTCAACAGGTAGCAGTACTTATGTGGTATGGAATTAAAATTACAGTTGATTATTGTGCTTGGATGTAGTCATTTGTATTTTACCAAGGTGAATCCCATTTTATTTCCCTGTATGTATCTTGAATGTTTTTAGGTCACTTTGTACCATATCTGTCACCACTTAAGTTTGCAGTGTATTACAACATTGTAGCCTTTGGTTTTCTAGGGATTCTCTTCATCCTATATGCATGATTACTAAAGACATTATGTAAAATGTATTGCTGTATGAATTCATGAGAATTAGTTTGGGACGCTTTTGTGATCTGTTTCAGTGCACTTACTACTTTTTATTAACCAGGTTTTGATTCATATGACAGTGCTTTGAATAGAATTCATTTTGATTTAGTTTTCATGTAAAATTTCATAAGTCAGTATATTAAGTATTTTGCTGAAGTTCAGATTGAATCTACTGTGTCTCCATTATTTTTTATTTTTCTTTCAGTTTGATGAAAACTGAAGCAAGTTATCTGATCTGTGTGGTATCAAATGGTCTTCATAAACCTCCCTTCATTATTCTCTCTTGTCAGTTCTTCCTCCTTTTTCTTTTTTCTTAACTTTAATTTAATTCTATTTAGTTTCCTCTCTCCAAAATCAGCAGCCCGAAAGGTTGTTACTAGGTCAGGTTCTAGGTAGTTTGAGGGTGGAAACATGGAAATATTGGTTGGTGAAGGATTATAGTTTTATTATTGATTGATGAAATTATGTATGCAATGTAACTGTGCTCCTGTGCTGCATTAAAGAGTGAGAGGGGCTGTTCACATTCCCTCTATATCTAATCTACAGATAGTTTTCATTTTCTTTTTGTTTTACAATAATATTTTAAATGTAATTAGGTAGTGCAGTTCCTTTGTAGGTTTGTTTTTTTTTCAGATTCTTGCATTATTAAACAATATGGTTAGCAGCTCCTTTATATGGATTAATAATGTTCACAAAAGTAGTGATGTGCAAAGCTAAAGCACATCACTGAGGGGAAGTTTGCAGACCCCATAGTGCAACAGTAAAAGGCTTTATTCCACATTATAGCTGATTGTTGCCAAGGCCTGTGGAAGGAATTTTACTCTTTATCCCCACTTTTTTTCCCCTTTTGTGAGGTGGCTGTAAATCTATTGAGGAGAAGACTTACAAATGAAGAACTTTGCAATGTATAGGCTGACTAGAGTGTTCTGGGACACATAAAATTCTTTAGAAGATGAACTTTTTCAGCATTCCACAGTTGACATTAATCTCATGGAATGGAGAAAAGTCTGTAAACAGATGTGATCCTACTTGGAAAACTGAGAGGGCAGTTAAGAATATCTGTAAATAAGGATCCTGGCATATTCAAAACAATCGTGTTTTGATTTTTGGTCTCCTGCCAATATGAAAAACTCCTAACTTCAATTGCTTTCTATTTTATTTTTAAATGAGAATTTAAATAATTAAATTCTTTAGCCCTAAGAAATAAGATTTATTATCAAGTTGATTAAATTTAGTAAATACTTGGTAAACAGAACTGTATTTCTGTGCGAACTTTTAAATGACAGATCCAGGTTATTTGGCCATGTTTTGTGTTTTTCCTGTCCCTGAAAATGATGTTTAATAGCTTGTGATGACAGCATCGGGAGAGGCAAAGGCTGCAAATTCAGAGTAAGGAAGGGGAAAGTACTTAGTTCCCCAAAGGGTGAAGAAAAGCTTTTGTTACTGAGTCACACAGAGTGAAAGTAAACACAGAAATGCTTGTGAAAGTGCAGATGTGCACACACCCCCTTAAACTCAACATCAGTGAAAAGCTGATGTGAGTATTGATGCTTTCTGAAGGTACTTGTGCTTAATCTTCAGCATGTTTGTTCTTGTAGAGCATTGCTTGCTGGTGAATTACAAGGGGTGATTAAGCTTATTAAAGCTTATTAAGCTGATATATTGATTACTTTTGTTTTTCTCACAACCTCTCCAGTTAGATTCCAGTCTAGTTTTCCAACAACTCTTGAATAGGTGTTGTTTTCATGTTTCCTTTACAGTATTACTTGCTTTTTCCTTATAAAAATAACAGTAGAAGAAAGAGAATGATCTAGAAGCTGTAGTGCATGTCTGATATGTTGAAGAAGTGGCTATTGGTGGACAATAAGTAGGCCTTATTTTTCTTCACTTTCAGAATGCTAAAAAATAGCTAAAATTACCAGAAGAGTGTACCTACTCCTTTCTTTTTATAGCAGAAATGAAAGAATAAATTTGTTTGATACATGCTTAATGAAAATCAGATAAGAGTTTAATTTAACATTGGTTTAACTGTAGCATGCAGAAACATTTTTCAACAGGTGTCAGCACTTGTTGAGCAGGAATCTGATTGGAAGAAATTAGAAAAGAAAGGAAGTCGATCTTTGAGTAAAGGAGGGAAATCACAATGAAGAGTAGCAAATGCATTGCCATTTATCATAAATGGATAAATGTTTAGTTGCTGTTATTCACAATGGTGGTGTCAGATTCTTTGGTACCTGTTTTTCTGCATTCCCGTTCTGTAATACTCCCAATGCACATTAATCAAAATTATTTCAGGAGCAGTATGGATATCATGGCATGTTTTGCAAAAAAGAGTTATTTTTTAACTACTTCCTATAATTTCTATGAAAGCATTTATTTAAAAAGTATCTTATTGGAGATGATCCTTTATCAGTCTAACTGTTACACTTTACTGGAATCTCTATCAATAGAGGGATAAGATCAGCACAGTGTTTAAAAAAGACAGATTCTTTTTTTAAAAAACTATAGCAACAAAAAGTAAAAAATAAATTTTCCTTGCACAGAATGCTTTCTGCTGTTTGAAAGTGTGTTGGTGAGGAGAGTGACAAGCTCATTTTAAACTGTTTCTCTTTGCTTTAGGGAGGTATATCATACCAAACGAATGCAGCACGTCATCACTGTAAAATGGACTTCAGATAACAAATATATTCTGTGTGGCTCAGATGAGATGAATATTCGCCTGTGGAAAGCCAATGCTTCGGAAAAACTGGGAGTGGTAAGAGTTGCATTTTGCTTTTCGTTATCACAAGATGTTTGGGTTTTTTTGTTATGATTACAGCTGGTTAGTCTGTTCAGCCTTAAAAATCTTATTTCTAAAGGGAAATGGTAAAATTGTAGTTTGACATTTGTGTTTAATTTGCAGACTGACGTGTAGTACAGCTCATTGCATTTACTGCAGCTTGTTATAATATTATTATTAATAATAATAATAAAATTACATACCTCATTATTGTTACACAGGGTGACTTTTTTTGGTCTTGTTTATCAATACTCATCAGTTCTATCTAAACTAGATTTGAGTTTTTAACCTGTGTGCTAAAGGTTAGAATTCATCCCTTTGCACTAGAAAAAAAGGCAATAAATTCTGCTTTGCCATACTTAAGTAATTCTGTTGAAGTTTTGGGTTACTGCATTTAAAATTTTTGACTGGTATGTGATTGGTTCATGTTTGTTCGTGAAGTTGGTTTGTTCAAAAAAAATAAATTTTTAAAAAATCGTACCGTGATTAGCCTGTGCATTGCAAAATAGACCATTGGCACTGATACATAGGTGAGGCTGTCATTAGCCTGGGTAACTCTCAGATACCAACTGGGCAAAGTAGTGTGGTGTCTGAAGGCCGCTGGATTCAGTGTGAGTCTGTTTGGTTGAAGTGTCCCTGGTAGGAACAGACACCAGTCTAATTAAATAACTCTTTTCAGTTACACTTGTTCAAATGTTTATTTTTCAAAGCCAAAATATTCCTTTACGGTTCCCGACTGCATATATTCATTGCACAGTTGAACTGAAGTATTGAATGAATTTGGAGAATGAATTTGACACTTTGCTGCGAGTGATCCCTTTATGTAGCTTTATATTGTTATGTTGTTTTGGAGGTGCTTACATTAGTTTTTCTGAGCCCATTGGCACAGCTGTCAGATAATGCCTGGGGGAATTCCTGCTTGGTCTTGTGAAAGATTGCAGAGAGAGGAAAGGGAAGCTGTAATTCAGGGAAGGTTGTTCTATGGTTAAGGGGATATCTATTGCAAAGTTGTGTCTAGGGCTGCTTGTGATTACCTGAAGCTCCATCAGCTACTCTGCGGAATGGGATAGTTTCTGTTCTGCATTGATTCTTGGGATTTTCCAGTGTGGTGCTTTGGTCAAACAAATATCAGTCCCATACTTGCTAATTCCAGGGGCTCCACAAAGCTCATTAGAGACTTTACTTTTTGATTTAACTTTTTATGTTGAGTTTGTTTAGACAGCGTGGTGTTGGGCAGAAATTATTACGTGTTTTCTTTCTGTTGTATACATATGCTCATGGCAACACCCTTTTCACCTGATTTTACAATATTAACTGAAACTTTCTCTGTTTATTCACTATATTCTTAGTGAGAGATCATGATCTCTCTAAGCTGTTGTTCTGTAACAGAATTGTCTGGTTATTTTGATGTGCATCTTTACTCTGTGCCCTCTGTGTGAAGGACAAGTGGGTAAGAAAAATGTCAAAATAACATTTTCATTTAGAAGGCTTCCTGATATTTTGGAATGTGAACAAAAAGTTCACTGTATTGACTACTAGATGGCATTGGCTCATTTTCTTATGAAAGACTAAAGGATAATTGGCTCTGGGAAGTAATGGGCAAACCCAACTCCTTCTGCATTATAGAAATACTGTGTACCAAAAGGACAACTTAGCTATTGTTTAAGTATTCAGAATGTAGACTGGTAAACAACATTCTGCTTTTTTCTGTAGTATTTGCATCAGTGAAAACTGGCCATGGATACGCCTAAAAAAAGGCACTACTAATTGTGACTATCAGCTGCTGGATGTGATCTGCGCAATAATGCTCATGTTCCTTGGCCTGACAGTGAATCCTACATACAATAGCCTTTTTTTGTTATTCTATAAGTTCAGTTTTGTTGCTTGATATGCCTCTAGGAAGCTGTGCCTACAATTTGGTTGTGCTCTTGTGGGATCAGACCAAACAAGCTTTTGTAACATACTGTGTGTAAGGGTGTGTAAGCATTTCTGTCAAAGCGCTTTGGCTGTTGGCTCCCAAGAGAGCTAAATCAAAATCTGTCTCTGACACAGGTCAAGTGCCATGTGGTTTATTATTTCATTTTTTTTTTTCCCCTCCTGTTCTTTGAGTTGGTTTTTTTTGGGATTCTTTCTTTGTGGGTTTGTTTGGCATTTTTTTTACTGTCAGAAGTGAAAGTCATCCCATCCTTTAGAATACAAAACTTGTCAACCTATCCTAGAAAAAACATCCCACAACAACAGATGACATCTTAAGAAAGCAAAATTATTTAGAAATACAGGAAGAACTTAAAAGGGACGGTAGTGTATTATGTAGAAAATCTGCTCTCACTTCTCATGGAGGATATCAATGAACTTGTAAAGAATTACCTTATAAGGTAGAAGAGGTAACGTTTCAGATCCCCAAATCTTGTGTGGAAGTGTGTTCAAGCATGAGGTTGCTGAAGCCTTGAATTTAGCAAGTCACGGAATTTGAATGTCTGAAGCTGTTATAGTTGTTAAAATTTTTTCTTTAGAAGCACTAAGAAATTTTGTTTTTCAGATGTTTAGAGAGTAATTGTTGCTAATAGGACTCAAGCCGTGAGGATTCTACTCTTATCACAGTCTTGGATATACCTTGGAAATGTTTAGGTTCAGGCAACTGTGCTGATCCTTGTTTGATCCAACCTGGTAGTTCCTGTGACTCTTAACATTGCAACTGTTAATGGCTATTTAGCAGGTTCCACTGCTTTTCTTCACTTCCTGCTTCCTCTTTTTTATAGGATTGGTGTTCTTATCTTCACAAGCATGTGCTTGCTCCTTTTATTAGTGTCCAGTTCTTCCACAATCTGTGGCTATTTTTTGAATGTTTTGAATATTCAGAGCTGAACATTCAGTAATTCTGTCAGAAGTGTCAGAATATGTCTTAAATGCTTAGTTGCTTGGTCTGCTATTTTTCTTTGCTGAGAAGATTTGATTGAATGACTCATCCAAAGGTCACTGTGTTTCTGATATAATGCTAAAATCTTGCAATACATTGTATTTTAAGATGGATATTTTTGGGCTCAGGATGAGTGGAAACCAACATCCTGAAAGAGAAAGAAAAATAGTAATCAAACATTTTTTTTTCTTTGGTGAGTACTTAGCCTTAGTTGTTTTTCGGTACTGCTGGGTTCCAAGGAAGTTAGAGTGAACATATAGTACTCATGTTGCGGCTGGTGAACATTTATCCAGTTGGAAAGTTGTACTTTCTGAACCGTGGCTACCCAAGCAGTCATCAGTTCTGACATGCATGTTTCTTTTGGATTTTAATTTATTTGGCACTGCACTCATTATTCAAAATCACTGAAACATGAAAGAAAGAACAGAAGTCTCTTGAGGAGCCAGAGGCATCTTGTGTCTCTACTCCACTGACAATTGCACGGGTTTTATGTAGGGGTAACAAAACCCAAATCTCTCTGTTGGAGGTACTGCAGAAGTTACTTTAAAATAATTTGCAATATTTAGTTTATAATAAAAATTGATTAATTGACAAATACGTATTATTAAATAGGACTTAACAGGTGTTATTTTTAAAGCAGTAAACTTCTATCTCTGCATGTCCAGAAGCAAAAGACTCAATTAAACAAGACTTCTGAGAAACTCCAGACTGTTCAAATACTGTACGTAAAATATGGCTTGTTAAGTATGTTTGAGGCTTTTTTACCTGTGCTCTTGAAAAGGTTTGGGATTTCTGAAAGGTAAATGATTTTGACTTTTGATGAAAAGAGGAAAATAAAGCCTCAACTGAGTGAAAAGACTGGAAAAGCAGCAGTAACAGAGTAGATTTCAGTTAATAGTGTACAATTAATGTAATTAATACAAAGAAAGGGATAAGTTAGGTGAAAGGATAGATTAGGAAAGATATATTAGGGGTATTTTAATTATAGTGAAAACAATGAGCCATCAGTAAAACTTATAAAAGCTGTATTGCTCTTCAGTCTACTGATACACTAAAAAAGAAATTACACCTGCAGTTCTTAGCGAATAAATGCTCAGTAACATTACTTCAGAGAGTTACAGCTGCAAAATTTGGCTGTGTTACAATTCTGAATTAGAACAGAGCACCGGACAATTGAATAAGATAATCTTCTGCTTGGTATTTCAGTAAAACTAGTGCTGAGCATAGTGCTAGTGGAGTATAGGTTTGCTGCTTTCTTACAAGATGCAGAAATAACAGATTTGAGTAAAGTCTGAAAGAGAGGAGGAAGTGCAGTTACGAGTTGGTTTTGATCTAGCGAAGTGCATTATCAGGAGCACATCAAAACTGTCTTAAGTAATTGTTCATCCTTTCGGTCTGGTTCTAGGATGTGGTTCCATTTTCTGAGATAATGCTGATAACAAGCAGTACCAGATACTGTGTGACATGGCATTCTTTTCATAGTGATTTTGGGCTTGTGATTGATTCAGTCCACCTGTAACTTCAGCCCTTTAGCCATGATTTTGTGCTCTTAACATCCACATTGCCTTACATTACCTTTCTTTTTTTTGTCATCCATTTAGATGTAACGAAGCCAAAATTTTTTGGTCCAGGAAACAATGAATAATAGACTTAATGGCAATAGATTTAGAAAGGTGTTTTCAGCAGAGCAATGGAAAAATAAATGAAGAGAAGCTATGGTTTAGAAAACTGCTGGGATATGTTTGGATTCTAAAAATACATTACATCAGTGCTCTTGCCTGCCCTAATCTAGAAGGGCAACCTGAAGAGGACTGATAAACATTAATTTCATATTCTTACGCCGAATTACGGAAGTCTAACAGCATGGAGTTTTAAATACTGCACAGTACAAATACAGCCCTCTTGAAAAGGATAGTTTTTTTTTAAAGGTGGTTTTAGCTTTTCAATCATGGCTCCAGAAAAATGCTTACTTACCATTTAGATGAGAAAAATAACCAGCTTCCATCATCAGGAGGGAGGAGAGAGGCATGGGCAGTTTATTCGAGGAGGCATTTTCCTATTGCTGGCAACTTGGTTGCATTTGAAGATTTTTCTCCGTTTTTCACTCTAGGTATTTGCTGTGAAATGGCACTAATCAGCTCTCTTTCTGCCACATAATTTTTATCTTCCTCATATAGGAAGGAAATTGCACATTCACTTATGTATATATGAAATGAAACGTGTGGAAAAAGAGTCATATGTCATCTTTGAGTGTGTCTCATTATGTCATATAAATCCTAATTTATTATATTTTAGAGTGTTCTAGTCCCTATAAACGAAATCTCTAATCCTGCTAAATCATGCTGTGCATCTTTTCCAGCCTAAAACAGAATGGAGAGTAATGCTGTTCTCTTCAGCTGTCCACGTTGACCTTTGTAAAATGACTTGCAAGAGAGAGGTTGGAATTCAGTGGATTATTGCAGTCTGCTTTCTTAGCTATCTGCTATCTCTCAGAAAAGAAACTTGTCATCAGTGCAAAATTTTCTTCTACCATCATGTGGATGAGGGTGCACTTAGCACAGCCTGGTGTTTTGGCCACTGGCATTTGGTAGTTGGATGGAAAGTCACCAGCTGTGTGCCTTTTTGTATACAACATTACACACAAAAATGGAGTCAGACTCGACCACCTCTTGATCTATATTAATTTTTTAAATAAGGTATCCTGGATTTATCTTTAATTTACAGATTCACCTCTTGTCTGTAGAATCATCAGGGTTATACTAAATCGGCAGCAATTTGCTCTTCTTAAATTAAAGGAAAATCATTGCATTTAATTAAAATAAAAGCTCTAATTTGGATTATGTTGGCAGTTTTCTGCAGAGTGGGAACACCTGGGATTTATTGAGAGTGAACCAGCCATTCAGGTTGGCTTGCTAGAAGGAATTTCAGTAAAAAGTGGGGGGTGTAGCTTTAGTGGGTTAGGATTGTAAAATATACACTTTTTCACTTAGAGAGGTCACAAAAATATAAGTAAAGCAAAAGGATTTGGGTTTTCCAAACAAGAGGGTAGGGTGAAACAGAGGTTAAGAGCATTATGTATCTCTGATGCCTGAATAAGAATTTTTTGAGCAATGAACAACTTTGTATATGGTACCTAGTTTCTTTCTTGTCCCAGATGAGAAACTCCTTTGCAGTATGTTTTATCAGTACTTGCTTTCAGACCATTTATGGTATTCCAAACGAAAATCTTTTGAGTATGATATTTATTTTTTCAGAATTCATTAAATGTTTTAACAGAAGTCACGTATAAAAATGATCTCCAGAGTGGAGAATAAATAGCCAACTGCTGATTTCAACAGGGAAAAACACATGTTCCATTATAATGTAGGTGGAATTTCCAAACTTTCTGTATGTAAATGAAGTGGCTGGTTTTGTTACTGCTTTTTTTCTGTTAGCATCTGAAACTTGGGTTCTGTCTTTTCTTGAAAATAAGAAATTAGTGAAACTGAGTCATTTTCAAAGCTGAATAAATAAAAGTTGTTTGAGCTCTTAGTACTTTAGGTGCAGATGGTATTGTATGAAATAAATGTGAGAGGGCAAAAGACTTGTTCCACGGCTTGTTTGAAAATATGTCTGAAATACTGGAGCTATAGAGTGTATTTCGGGCAGGAGGGTAGAAAAAAAGGAGGGTGGGATTATCATCTGTTAATATTTAATGTTAACAGATTTTTTGTTTATATGAAAATTCACTAGACCGAAATGCAGCTGAAATTCCCAGAGATCTGAGCAAATCCAAAATACATAGAGACTGATATTCCTCATGAAGCAGTACACACTTTAAACAAAAATACAGCAAATAAGTATTTTTTTCCTTTTGCTGAATAAGTATTAGGACCAAAGGAAAAATGCTTAGTTGAAAAAAAATCTTCCATAGGTTGGCTGTCAGGAGAAGGCGTTTTTCACTTGCAGGGTTGTTAACGGTGGCTCAGACATAATTTTGAATATGGATGAAAGATTAGTCTTTTGTGGCAGTATTGGCTCACCTGTATTTCATGTGTTTGTGACACTAAGATTTTTTTAGCAGCTTGATGAAAGTGGGAGCCATACAGTCAAGCTAATACTTGAAATCTGATGTGTGCACTGTGTTTCCTAAGGGATCAAGGTGCTGGGTAAGATTTAGGCCACCTAAAGAGATGTCTGTAAAGCTGTTCATTAAGGCAGTTCGTTTACAGCATTTGTACTTGAACTGGCTAGTGATTAAAATGCCTGCAAATCTTTGTTTTACAGGTAAAGTTGATTATCTGAGGTTAGGAAAGACTGATCAATGAGCATTTACTGTCAGTTGTTTATATTTCCTCCTATTTTTCTGCAGCACATTAAAATCTGACTTTCAGGAGTTAAATTTGATTACTTCACTCAACTTTGAAACTGTTAATGAACTTTTCTGTTTAGCTTTGGGATATTGTTGGAATTTCAGTGTTTTTTTTAATATATCCCTACCCTAATTCTGAAGATCCTGTGGTTACAAGCATTTGCTAGAAGGAATTGAATAGAAATTGAATTAAAATTTAAAATTCTGTTTTGTAGAGAAGATTGACAGTTAAATCCCTGTTCTTTCATAACTGTGCTTGTCTGTTATTGTTTTCACTGTAGCTTGCACCGCGAGAGAAGGCAGCCATGAATTACAATCAGAAACTGAAGGAGAAGTTCCAGTTTCACCCACAGATCAGGCGCATTGCTCAGCACCGTCACTTACCCAAGAGCATATATTGCCAAATCAAGGAGCAGCGCATCATGAGAGAGGCTCGTCGGCGAAAGTATGTCATCCTCTTCTGCATTTGTTTTCTCTTCATCTTAAAAAAATGCATCACTGCAGTGCTGCTGTAGCAGCAGTGGATGGGAGTGATAGAGATACAGTGTGTGGGAGGAACGAGTATGAGCTACTTTTAACGTCTGAACGAGTGATCATGAACTACTGGATTGATTATAAGGAAAATGCAGACCAGTGCCAGTGTCAGGGAGGACTGGGTGCTTCCCAAAAGTACAGTGAAGACATGGCAGCAAATACCATGTTGGAAAGAGCCACAATGCTTGGTTAAGCATGACGTGATGGAACATGGCAATGGAAACAGAATGGGCTGTGTTTGGAATTTCTAGGCGCAGGAGGTGGCATACTTTGCTGTAGCCAAAGCTAAACTAAGAAGTGTTGGGTTTTAGTCTCTTTATCTGCTGAAAGACTCTACAGACTTGAGCAGCCAATCCTGCCACATGAAAATCAAGCTGAGCTCCCAAAAAAAGGCTTGATTTGAAACTTTCCTAAATTAGGCAACTTTCAAGTTACTTTTAAAAGGGTTAGTACTTCTTCCTGAAGGAATATGTGGCTACTTATTAATAAAAGAAGAGCAATTCTTAACTTTTCTTTTTCACTTGTAGGATGTCTCCATTAGTACCTTGAGGAGGAAGCTATTATTTGTTTAACATTTTTACTGACCACTGAATTTCATTTTTCTGTGTTTTTGTTTTTTTTTTTTTGTTTCTAGGGAACTGAATCGTCGCAAGCACAGCAAACCGGGATCTGTGCCATTTGTGTCAGAGAGGAAGAAACATATTGTGGCGGTAGTGAAATAATTGTTTTTGCATGTACAAAATGTCACAATGAAAGAAAAATGTCACTATTGAGTGAATACACTGTACAAAATTTGATGGACGTTGGTAAGACAGCATATGGCTCCAAGAACGTGGCTTTTCTTCAGCTTTACACATCCTCTGACTTCTGAAGTCACCATATGCTTTGGGTACTTATGAGAATTAGCACTGTAACCTTTTATTGCCATTTGTCTGTCTGACGTTACTGCCCCAACACTGTGTATTGCAGTGGAGTTTGACCCTTTTGATACAAGCAGATAACTTGGTGGAGAATGTCCGTAGTTCCAGTCTTACTCCTTGGTACTGCTACTACAAAAAAAAGGATGAAATAGATTCTTATTTATTAGAGCAAAAAAACCCTTGTTCCATACAGAGTTATAAAATTGATTGTCCTTATGCTGTCTGGTTTTTAATTTTTATTCAAACAAATTTAATAAAGAAAACAAGTGACCTTAAGGCAGTGCATGAGATCTTGATTATTCCAACTTACAAATATCCTGCATTATACTTCTTATATACAATATATTATCTTTCTTTTATCCAAAAGGAATTTCTCAGTATTTTCTGACATCTGTAAACATAATTTTGTTCTGTCCTCTTAAGTATTGTTATATAACTTGACAAAACTTCAGACTGTTAAGTTCCTAAAATTGACAATGACATAGTTGAATAATTTTTTCTCTTTAGCTTATTTAAAACTTCTAAAATCTGGATGAAAGATAACATGAATTGTATAAACCACAGAAACTTCTTTAGATGAGATTTATCGTAAGCCTTCTATTTTAAGTTTATAGAAGAAAAATAGAAGTTTCATGCTCAGAAGGTAGGTACTTGTAGCCCAAACTTCAGCTTCTCTTCCTGTGGCATAAACTTAACTTTTTACTGAAGACACTAAGGTGGTCAGAAAATGATGCTGGAATTCAACTAGGCTGTCTAGGATGAAAGCTTCTCTTGCAGACAGATGAGATATGTAACAATAATTTTGCTTAACATCTTTTGTACAAAAGGATCTTCTTTAACCTTTGCACTACTGTACAGTCTGTAACAACACTCTCCCCACCCTGAGTTTATGCACAAAAAAAAATGAAAATTATGAACTCAATTATAACAAACTTTATACTTTTAATCTTTCTTTTTAATCTGGAAATTGAGCACTTTGAGCACTTGCCTTCCTGTAGTATCCTGTTTAATGTATCTACTGACACTAATGCATATTTCTAGTTCTTGCTCTTTCACACTTGTCTCTTGCAGTACTGTTTGGACAAGATTCCTGAATCATCATAGCAAAATTATGGCTCTTTGGTGATAAGAGGCCATAATGTATCTTTTACTCTCTGGACCACTTACCTTATGGGGTGATGCAGGAAGAGAAGCAAATTTGAACAGCTTTAAGTAGGATGATGAGAAGGAGTGGAACAGATCAGGGAATAGACTGATGCTGGCTGTGTGCCCGTTGTATTAATATAGTGCACTCTGTGCCAAATACAGTTTATTTCCTTCCTAAAATACTGAAAAAATTGAGGGAGAATATGTGATCTAAAGTATGGCTGGTGACACAGCTGTAGTCAAGCCTTGCACAAATTTGCAAAACCAGACTAATCTTCTGAAATGTGATTAAAAATTTTCAGCCTTGTCACTGTAGCTTGAGTAGAAGTAGTTGGTTCTTGATTTGTTGAGTCACGATACCTCTGGTTTGAGCAAGCCCTGCTGCTTGGAATTTATTAGCTTTGGTGCAGAACTCTGAACGTAAGGAGAGCTTTCATTTCCAAAGTTTGGTTATGGTGTGGTATTGGTGTGAGCAGTATGGCATGAGCTGTGGCCAAAGGATCTCGTTATGTTCCAAGACCTTTGTGCATAGCTGCTTTCAGACAGAACCCAAGTGGTGCAACTCAGAGGAACAGGGTTGGCTAAAAATTGCTAGAAAGGTTGTAACAGCATGCTGAAAAAAAGGAAGTTTAAAGTTAGGAGGGTACTTGGAGTCTGTGCATTTGGTTATGAATTCCTTTTCCAGCTTCAGTGGGTGTGGTCTTACACAGAGATCTGTTTTGGCATGAAGTGATGCGCTCTCTTAGCATTCCAGGAAAAAGTCTTTTTTCCAAAATCAAATCTTGCTATGACTTCTAGAAACACACTTGTTGTAAAACCAGTGTAGGTTTGGGTTGGGGCTTTCTGGTTGGAAATCACTCATTTGGAATTTTGCAGGTGGCATTTGCAGTGTGTCAGTTCTTAGGATCCCTGGCCATGGATTTGTACACTGTCAGGCTAGCTGCGGTTGATTTGTCCCTTTTGGAAACCCTTTTAGTCTCTGAAATCATTATATGTAAATGGATACGTGCATCTGCATGTATGTGTACCCAAGTGTATGCAGAGTAAAATCCTTAGCATCATGTAAGATACGGAAAATATAAGGAATAACTAAGGAAATAATAATAAGGAAAAATATTAGTATTTGCCTTTAAAATTTTGGTGTCATTGACCGAGGGGGAAAAAAGGGAAATGATGGTTTATTTTCTAAATCAATGCAGTGCCTACAGACCTGCTGATTAAAAAAAAGGAGAATTTCTGTATGTATTCTTACTTTGTGAAGATACTAAAGGAGTATTTTGAAAGAGAAATAACTTCTTTAATGCAGAAATACTTAAATCAATACTCATAGGATTGGTGAATTTTAGATGTTTCATGATAGAGCAGCTATGGAGTCATCAGTGTTTTATTCCTGCTTTGTTATAGTGAAACTATGTAATGAAACAGATAATTTCTTTGACCCTGTGTATGTTCTAGGTATTTAAAACAAGCTAAATGGCCTCTCAGGTATATGGAATATGTAAAA
This sequence comes from Cephalopterus ornatus, assembly GCA_013396775.1. NCBI lineage: Eukaryota > Metazoa > Chordata > Aves > Passeriformes > Cotingidae > Cephalopterus > Cephalopterus ornatus. The sequence goes on from VZRE01009809.1 coordinate 93,217, forward strand.
ATTTTAGACCAACTAAAAAAATTTGACAGGAGTTTTTTTTTCTAGTGTTGGTGTGGGCATTCTTCACTGTCCTCATTGTAGGAGAATTCCCTGGCCTTTAGGACCAGGGCTTTTTTCCCCTCCCAAGCCAAAGGACTCCAGGCTGTTGTGATTCTGTATCAGCAAGCCTGTAACAATACAAAGCAATACCTGTGTGCACACCCACACACAACACGAACAACAAACACATGGCCGGCCACAAGTCCGCAGAGGCAGAGTGCAGTGCCTGGGCTGGCACCTGTGGTAAACAGGGGCTGTGCTCCGGTGTTGCTGCTGCTGCACCCTGTTCCTTCTCTGCAGCTGGCCGGGACTGAACCCCACTGTGTGCACAGACCTGCCTGTGGTACCTGTGGGGCTCTGGTACCTGCTGTATGTGAGGCAGGAGGCCAGCCAGTAATTGCCAGTCCAGCTCGAGTCTCCCAGCTGCTGGCCCCTGGATCCTCAGGTCCCTCAGACATTTGGTCCTGCTCCAGTGGCTCATACTCCTATTGTCCTGCTCATGGGCTAGTCCCACTTGAAGTTTGCTAGCATTGAGAGGTACATGCACACAAATCCGGTTAGAACTAGGGTGCAATGAGAATATAGGATGGACCGCAGCAGTGAAGTGCAAGACTCACACCATGAAGTGTAATTGGGAAGCTGTCTACATGGGACTGCCCCCCTTTATCCTCTCTCTTTGGGTTCTCCATGGCTATTTCTCTTCAGTCTACCTTAGTCCCTCCCTTTACATACCTTTGGTGTTCCCTTAAACATCCCAGAGTTTAAGTTTTGCACATTGCTGCAATCCCCTAAAAAAATCTGTAATAAATTTACGTAGTCCCTATCTTCCCTCTGTTCTGTCCCTAAATTCTCATTCCCTTGTATCATGTAAGAAGTCTTAGGAGCCTTAAGTTAATCCCTCAGTTTGCTAAGGAGTTTCCTACACTTGTTTAGTGGTTTTGCACCAGGAGCAGTGATCTGGATCATTCCCCTTCCATGTTTTTAGGGCTAGTGAGTCTGTGCACTCAGTTTTCACTAACTGTGCGGATCCTTGCCGTGGCTTTGTGTTTAACTGCTTAGCCTTTAGCCAGATAACCTAACACGCTCAGTTATATGAAAATACCTCTGCAGTACCTTCTGATCCCAGTGAGTAGACGAAGAATGTGGCGGATGCAGTAGAATTCATCTTGCTTAACCTTGGATGTCTGCAGTGCAGGCATGGTGAACAGCTTTGCACACCTGATCTATACTCAGTGGACATAAATAAGTATTCCAAGAGATGTTTCTCCCATCCTTCAGACATTCGTATTGTTAATTAAAACTTTGTTTTATGTTATAATTAATATTGTTATACAAAGGGTGGCTAGTTGGGAATATCTGTCAAGGGTTCGACAGAATTGCGCACAGAAGGAATTTGGTTTAAAATGGGCAAAACCAGTGAGACATGAATCCCTTTTTCACTTTCTGGAAGTTCTTGTCTGCTCTTCAGAACCGCAGAAGTTTAAAAACGTTTGAAGGGAGATGAATGAGATTTTGTAACTGAGGACAAAGAAATTTCTGGATAATGTTTTTGGGAAGCAAGCTCAGTGTTACACTAGAGAAAGATGGAAAGATGTTTGAAGAAGAGGGACCTTAATTAGAAGGAAAACACTGTGATGTGTTCACCTAGGACTTCTGGGGCTTTAAACGGTATGTGAAGAATTCTAGGACAAAATCAAAGACCACAGTTCAAGTACCACCAACTAAAAACTGCCAAGAGTGTAATTCGTTACTATCTTAAATGAAAAAACTTCCTCTCAGTTGAAGATTGTGTTCTTTGTATGCAGTTTGAAACAAATTGAAGGATTTACTTTCAAAGGTAATGGGTAATTACTGTTATACTGACTTTAAGCAGAGCTGTGCCTTAAAAAGTTTGAACTGGGATCTCTGAGTTTTTCAGTGCCTTAAAAGTTTGAACTGGGATCTCTGAGGTTTTTAGAATATATAATGGAAGATCTTGGGTTTTGAAATTTTTCTTACGTTAATAAATGTTAGTATACTTAGTGATTTCTTTTTATCCAAGGCTGGAGCAGTTTCAGCAGATGCAAACAATGTGTGTTCAGTGGGTAGATGGAAATGATCAGGAGTTTATAGCGTGTTGCATCATGTTTTCTACTTTTGTAAATTGTGTGGGCAAAACCAAAGATCTTTCAGCAGACAAAAGAGCATTGCTGATAATTAAGAAGATAAATGGATGGAGATCATATTTTGGCTGTCATTGTAAAAATGTGATTAAAAAACATAGTAGGATAGAAACCTACAGATTTAATACAGATTTGGTAGACATGTTGCACTCACATATTTATTGCAAGACTGACATCTAAGCCTCTAACTTGTATTCAATCAGAGTGGAATTATTTGAAGATGCGGCTTTTTTCTGAGAACCTTATTGTAGAATATGACAGTTTTTTCCAGCAACTTGGGAAATGTCATTGATTTATAAAACACTGTATGAAGACTGTCACTGCGTAAGGTACAAGTGAATGGTGGGATGTAGCAAGGGATAGGGGATCTGTTACATCTGCTAAGAGAGGCCATTGCATCAAACACCTGCGTGAAACAAGTCCACTAGTTCATGACAGAGCCAAAGCTTATCAACAGCTGCAGAGTCCCAATCTGGGTGCTCCTGCTTTTGCTGTCTGGGGCAAACATCCCTGGGTAACTAGGCAGCAGCATTCGGTCATTACTCATTTCCCTTTCACTCTGTCCTGCAAGAACAGCTGCTGGCTGTTTTTCTGCACTTTGAGATCTAGAGTAGAGATTGAACAGTACCTGAGGATGAAATCACTTCCTCTTTTGTAAAACTGTTTTTATTAGAGGATTACAGATTTTTCAGCATTATGGTTTTCATTCTCTTCTGGCTTTGTTCTCTTCACATCCCTGCTTCCCAAAATAGCTCCTCAAAAATTCTTGCTTTCTCTATGATCATCATTGACTCAGCTGTATCACTTAGCATTTGCTAATGGAAATACTTCTTTCTTGAGGTTATTTCTACCATATAATATCTGGTGGAATATTACCCTGAATCCCTCCAAAAATGAGGATTGTTAAGCTCTTGAAGACCTATGGTTGCTTTAAGCATTTGCAGATGCCTACGAACCTACGCTGTGGTGTGCATAGTATTTGGGATGTATTAAGGGAAAGGAAACCTGGTCTCGAAAATGCTTGGAGGATGAGAAGACAGGAGAGCCAAAGAGGAAGGATTATTACCAGAATATAACAGTGTTTTGCAAACTGGCCAAACAGGTGGAGTTTGGTGTGGCAGGAGTTGGGGGAGCTGCAAGGCACAGATGGAAAAGAAAAGGAGCACATCAGCAGTTTTCTCACTCAGTTTGAGTGAACATGATAGGGAAAATTCAATCTCTCATGCTATAAGAATGTAAGGTGAAATATCTGAAATGCCTGGTTTTTTTCCCACAAATGGGATAATCCAGCGTTTAAGTCTGAAGGCAAAAGAATCATTGGCTCAGCTGGGTATCTAAAGGTATCATATTTATAGACCAGCTATTTCAGGAATAGAGCCTGTGGTTTTTTGCATCACTGAAGGCAAAATATAACCTTGGCAAACAAAACCACTGGCAATATTTGCAGTTGCGTCATTCTCAAGTGAGTATTTAACATCAGAAAATGTTAGGACATCTGTGATAAGCCGCTGTTTTTACATAATCCTATCAGTTATGGCTGTCCCGTGGCTGCGGTACAATATCTTGAACAGAAAATGTTTGCTATCACAAGTTAAAGCAGCGTGGGGTAGGTAACTGGATTATGATATTGATGTCAAACTGTGGAATAAACTTAATGCAGTAATTGGGTGTCTAAATGTGATTTGAAACTAAGGTTTAGTCAGAAGATGGTTTTTTCCCCTCCAGGAATAAAAGGAATAAAACCAGGAATCTGGCTAAGTGACAGTTCTTTAAATTATGGACAATGTGTAATAATTTGCTTCAAAAGACAAATACCTTTATGTATTTTATGCCTTATTCTGTGGTGAGTCTTTTAGGTGAACAGCCCTAGACAGAGATTTTTGTCTGAGCTCTCTACATTGAAAAACTGCCATGGTGAATTTGGACTGAGCCAAAATTCAAATGTGCGGTCACACTAAGAGATGCAGTCATGGTAGCAGACACGGAAAAATGTGGCAGAACAGATCAGAACTAAATGCTCAAAAAATCTATTAAGTTTTGTTAAAATGTTTAGTAACCAAAGATTTTATTCACAAAGTAGGAAAAGCTGAAATAGTGTGCAGTGGGTTGCTAAACTAACCAGTAAAGTATTTCAGCGAGAGATACCTGAAGGAAGAAACTGCAAGTCAGTCAGGTTCTCATTTTATCCATCTGTCTTAATTCAACCTACTTTTTGTATCACCAGAATAAGACTTCAGCTGTCTTGAGTACTATCAGAAGCCAATGCTGTCACAATTTTCCAAATTTTCTTGCAAAACTGCTGCTTTAGTGAGTACTCTGCTGAAAATGTCTCTCTGGTTTTCTTGGCTTTGGGGATGCCAAAATTCTGGTGCCTTGGGCCATGATGTAAAGGCGTGTCCAGTCCAAAATCAGGGCCTGCTTTATTCTGTGCACCTATGTCTCTGAGTAAGCAAGGGGAATACCAATGCTGACAGGTATATGTTTAATGCATAGCTACAAAAGACTCCTAGCTTGTTGTGTAGGGCGTTAGATTTCCCTGCTGGAGGCTGGCCATGGCAAAGCAAGGCTTTCCACTTCAGTCATTTACTCACAGTTGCAATCATGCAAAAGTTGCTGTTTTAGTAGGTGACCTAATAACACTTCTCAAGACTTCCCTCACAGTGATTTACACCACGTTTGTTTATTGACTTTCTGACTTCAGGACATTTTATTCAGTTCTGACAGTTCTTTAGCAGCATGTTTTTTATCAATGTCTCCAGGAAGCAGATACCATCAGCAATGTCCAGACCCACATGAGCGTGACCTGACCACAGAATTTCACCGTCTTGAAGATCTGTTAACTCCAAAATACAGGAATTTCAGTATTACCTTCAAGCAAACTGGTTAGAGATCTTGGCCCATCTGGTGTCTTAATGAAAACCACATTTTCTGGGTATTGTACAGAATCACAAAAAAATTTCAGAGATCCTCTTGAAAACTTTCTGAAAGACAACACAATCCAGACAACCACAACGTGTTTGGTATGTGTCATGTGTTGCTGCTGTGCATTGTTCGTTCAGTGACAGTGCACAGCCTGAAAATATGGTCAGCATAAGATCAGGCTGCCAGAAGTAATCTGTTTCTAAAGTACCTGAAAATGCAGTGATGTTGCAAATTCAATTCAGTATAAGTATGTAGAAGAATTTTCTGTGGGGGGTCTGTGATGCTCTGTCAGTCTAACAGTCATTAAAATTGTCTTTCAGGTAGCTTTGGAGGTTTTTCTTCTATGTTCTTCTACAGTAGATTCATTCTCCTATGCTTAGTTCAAGATTTAAAGCATCATTTTGTGTTCCTTTTTGCTACCTTTGAGCAGACCTGATCTGGTTTACCCTACTCTGTGCCTTCCAATTCTTCATTTTTAAGCTACTTTCAGCTTAACGCAAGATGATTTTCTCACAGTTATTGTCTTATTTGAATTAGTTAAATTGATTCTTTTTCAGGTGATAGGACAGTTTCAGTATTATGTGGAAGTCTCCTCTTTAATTTGGATAGTTTGGGGGTTTTTTTTGTTGGTAATAGTATTTACTCCTTTGTTTTTTATTTATTTATTCTAGCTATGATTAAAATCAGGAGCCCCCTTTTTGCTGCCTACCAATCTTCATAAACATTTATTCCCTTTTCCCATATTAATGCCATTTTGTCCTGAGCATTTGGGAAATTCTGCTTTGCTGATCCCTCTCTCATACTTTCACTCCACAGCATTGCAGTGACCCAGCCCTCCTATTTGTAGACATTGAAAAATACCAGGAAATTCTTAGTTCTACTAACATGTTTTGCTAAAAATACTCAAAATTTGTTTCTGTGAAACCTGAAAGTTATACCTGTCAGTGGAAAAATTGCTTTTTTAAGAACTGACATCTAAACCCCATACATTTGAGTGATTTTCTTACTTGCTTCTTTCGCAAGTGTTTGACGTAAATTTATTTTTCCCAATGGCAGCATATATGTCATACTCACTGTTGGCACCTAAAATTTATATGCCCAAACATTCACTGAACAAACAAAAACTGTTGTGCCCGTGTTGTATTACAACCAATCTGATGTGATTTTGTGGGCAGAAGACCATGTTCTTGCCATCAAGGGGTGACTTAATTATCAAAGTTGGATAAGCTCTGTGCTGCTGTGTGAACAAATTCCAGATACCAAGTCATGTTTAGTCCATAATTAGTTCTCCCTACTTCCCCATTCATGCCCAGCCATGTCAGTGAGGGTGTGCTGTTGCTAATAAGGTTCTGTAAGATGTTTTAGAAAGTGGTTTTGTGTCATGGTAGCATTTCATCCTCACCTACTTGAGCTGTGTACCTGCTGCTTTGCCACTAATTGGTTTCTCATCTGTCTCACAGGGCTTTTTATATGGTGTCGCTCAAAATCACTGCAACTCTCTGTTTCCCTCCAGCTGGGGAACCTCAGTAGTTCATGATTTTATTATTGTTCTTCAATTTGATACAATCTGTTCCTGACCATCTGTACCCACTCATGCTGGGAATATCAATACTGTAATTTTCCATCTCCCTCATAACTTTAGCTGATTTTTCCTGCTTGCAGCATTGTATGTACATGCCAGAATCTTCTACATAAGATGGAGTGACTCTGGAGCAGCAGCTTCTTCAAGGCTTGAGCTCCTTGCTGAGGCAGGATTGGACTGATACTTGTTGCACATATTTGTTTGGGGCTATCCACTAATCCAAGGAACTGAGATGGAAATTGTCATGGAGACAAAGCGAAGGCTTAGCCAGTAATATTTCTAAAGAGGAAGGTGGTCAGCCTTGCATCCAGCTCCCACGCTTGAAGAATCAAGAGAGAAATTTCTGTCTTCCCTCTGTCTCTGATGTACCCAGCCTTGGTAGACCTGTCGGGAGCTTACATAATCCTGCTGACATAACTCTTTGGATCAGAGTCTCCTAAGCAACCCAACACAGCAAGGTACTAGGTTCTGTAATGGGGGGAAATGTGGGTTTGCCTCTGTGTGGGGTGTGTGTGCATGCACGCGCCTGTGTGTACTTTGCATAATTCTGGCAATTTGTATTCTAGTGTACTTAGAAATAAGCAGGTTAATTTAGCTTTTCCTCTATTTGTTTGTATCTGGTGCTTAGAGGATTTGGAAAATCCTGTTCTCAGCCATCAGCTAATTTCATTTACATAGAGAAAATACTACAACTGCTACATGTTGTCTGGTTGACTATATTTTATTATTTCTTTTTAATGTTTTTTAATTCACATAATGTCTTGATGTAAAATGCTTCTAAATGTCGTGTGATTAGAAATCTGATAAATTAAGTCCTTTCAGTATTTAAATAATCCTTCAGGTCCTGCAGACTCCTACATTTGTGTGTGTGTGAGAATATGAGGAAAAATAAAGACACATAATGGACTGTAACAAGAGGTTTCAGTGATGTTATAAAGCACAAGAGTGAAGTTCAGATAATTTATGGTCCACATAACAGAAACTCGCAATAGAATAATATTTCTATAAATCAAAATTTGTCCATTGCTTATTTTCTATATGTGATTCTGACTCATGAATCCATGCCCTGTAGAAATTTCTATTCCTTCTTGAGTCATGCAAATGTTGCCTCCTATCACCGCAGATCTTCTTTCTCAAGTGATTAGCTCTGTTGCACCCTACTCTGTTGTCATGTATTTTTTACCTCATGTAGCATCACCATTTTGGGGAAAAAAATATTTTGCTGATTTTTCTTCTTTTTTGAAAATGGTGTAGAATTCATTGTATCAAAATCGCAGAAGTACAAGAGGCAATCAGTATATACATGGTATAGAATCAAGTAGGAAAAAAATATGTACACACAAACAGGATAATTTGTGCTACTTTCTTCATGCTTCCTTCATCCTGCTTCTGAGAAAGAAGGTCTGGGTGCAACAAAATGTCATTTTTAAGGACATGTGGACATCATCAGGTAGAGACAATATACTCCTCTCTGTGAAAGGGTTTAGTTCGGTAGTGGACAGGTTTACTTTTTCCTCTTTTTAAGATATTCTGTGAGACAATAAAGCAAAAAATGAGACATCTTTGCATGTCCTCATCCTATGAACTGATAGAAAAGAAACATGACATAAAACAATGGAGTTAAGCGCTTGCTGGATATGAAATCATGGATAGTAATAGTGTGGACTTCAGGGCAATAGCAGATGAATATATAAAAGCTGAAGAGCTACCTCAGGTAGATGAAGTCACAGCAGGCAACTTTCTGATTAGAAATGAGGAGTAGTTCCTTGTGAGGGAATCAAACAGCCATGTGTCCAGTATGCCCTCTTTGCTTTCAGGATGTGAGTCAGCAGTGTTGCAGCTGGCCTGTCACCCGCTGCTACTGCGGGTTAGGTGCAAGGCTAAAAGGCTTTACTGCAGTCCAGGTAGACAACATCCACAGTCTTTCTTCATCCACTAAATGGGTCATACTATCACAGAAGGAGCTCAGGTTGGTGGATCAGGACCTGCCTTTTTATAAACCCGTGCTGGCGGGAACTGATCCTGTCTTTATTCAAGACAGAAATATAGGAAAGAATGCACCCAGATAACCAGAGGAATTTATTTGGGTACTTACTGTTAACACATTGGTGAAAAGTAAACAACATTATTAGCCTAGCCACTGTTGTGAAGTACAGTAATGAGACAAGCATTGTAAGGACAGGACTGCTTTACTGAAGCAACTATAAACATCTGATCCTCAGTGCAGCTGGGTACTTTCTTGTTTTAGCATGTGCCACAGGTTTATTGCTTGCTAAATTAAGGTGTAGAACAAATTCTATCCACTGTGTGGTTGATGCTAGAAAGTGTCAATGCCTGCTCATTTTGCTCTGTGGGAGAGCGTGTCGGTTTGCTTTGGAAATATTTCCGGTGGAAAAGTAGAGACGAGACTGGGAAGTCTTTCTGCACAGGCGAGTCCTGTTTGGGCTTTGTGGTACATCAATTCTGTAGCGTTAATCTGAACTGTACTTTGGTGGTTAATGACATGTGGGCTAAGCAGCAGTGTTAGCTCAGTGTTTCATGCTTTCTTGGAGTAGTTATTGGTTCTGTTCTTTTCCTTTCCAACTCATAAACACCAGCTTTTGAAAGTTTCATCCTCTAATTTTATAGTGGATGTTGTCCCTTTTTTTATAGGAGACAAGGCAGGCTTCAACAGCTGTCTAAAGTATTGTCACCCTAAGAGTTTCCTTGCACACTGGGGAATAATTCCCTTTACATTCAGAGAAGGCATTTCAGTAATTTTTTTTTTTTTATTTGATATACCACTTTGAAATGCAAGACAAAATGTCAAAAATTAACTCATATTTTATTACCTCTTCTCTTCCATTTCTTCCTTTGCAAGACAATTCTTTGTAGAGAATTATTTTTTTTCCTTTCCTCTACAAAAACAGACAATGTATCCAAGCTGCTGCTTCTCATACCTCCCTATCATCAGGAAAAGCTGGAAATAAAATTATAAAGCTATCATCCATTAATGTTTTAAATATCTTTGCTGTCTGACAGCAATCCTAACATATTCCTTTGACATCAGTTTGTAAGATACTGTAGCCTAGGGAAGGTAATAGTTGTACTCAAAGGTTGCATATTTTCTAATTTCTAATATTAAAAATAGCCAAGCTTTTGTGCATATTAATTCCTTCTCAGAATGTTTTGATTTCCTACTTACTAAGAACTCATTATGAATATAATTATATTAATGCAGCCAGTGAATTAATCTTGTTTTCATCATACTTTACTTTTAAGAATTCTGGTCTTGAAAGCAGAACACAAAGCAGCCATCATCATGTTACTGTGCATTTGCTGACTCTCATTTGGCCTAATGCAATTTCCCCCTTAGCCTAGTAAAATGCCAAAGTTGATTAATGTTGATTAAGACTGTTCATAAACTTTTTATGCTGCACTGTTTGATTTTATCCGAGGTATGTCAACTATCATCTCATGGGAGCTTTTTAAGGGAAACAGTACTAGAAAGTGTCAAATAAGTGCTAATGATCTCTATACACAATAAAGATTTTTTTTTTCCGATTAGACTTCAGCTTTCATCATTCTAGTGCCTTCTGTCTCTGGACTATGAAATGAACTTTCACAAAATACTAGCTCCTTTCTTCATGTACAGGAGCTGAAATTGTACTGAATGTTTGCTTGAATTAAAAAAAAATAAAAAAATTGCCTGTACCCTTATGCTTTTGGGAAAATTTTGCAGTGCTACCTGATCAATTTTCTGGTAATTTTGCAGATATGAAACCTAGATAGGCAAATTTCTAGATAGAAAATACCATATGCTAAACTTTAACTATCACCCCTTTCAGGCATGTTTTCATTATCAAAGCTGCTATATTCCAAGTCTGTGAGAATCAACTGTAGTTAAAAATCCAAACACTTAAAGCCCTGCTGCCTTTGGATTTTGAGGAAAACCAGTGTTTTCTTTGTCCTGCCGACAGAGGTCACAACTCAAACTGCTTGCAGAGAAGGAAGGACCTTAGTAATGGCCTGGTTTCACATGGATGGGTGTTGCTTTGAGAACTTCCCACTTGAGTGCTACTTTGGGAAAACTTTAAGCAGTTCTACTCCAGCAATGACGCTCCACCTCCCAAATCATGTCTCATTTTTCTTCAAAGATCAATTTAACACTATCTTACAATAACGTCCTTGAAGAAATAGTTATCTTCCACTTCTCCACTTCTCTTTACCTTACTGCTGTCTTCTGATTTCAACCCGCTGCATTTATCTGAGTTACCTGTGTGTTGCCTTTTGTCTGTGGCTCTCTGAGCTTTTTGTGTCAACAGCCTGTTGCCTGTGCTATTTTTTCTATTAATTTCTATGGCACTGGACTCTTCATATATGACTAGGCTTTCTAGGCATGACTGTAATAACATTGATAATGATGATGATGATGATAATTCAGGATGTTATTACTACTTTTAATAATGACTTGGGATAGAGAATCACATAGCACAGTCCATGGGTGGGAAAAAAAGGGAAAAAAAAAATAGGGCAAACAATCACTTCTATCTTGTGTCAAATCAGGAGCTGGGACTTTGAAGATGTCACTACAATAGGAATGAATATATTCCTGAGATCTGGAACAGGATATTCTGTACCAACTCTGAAGGACAATCTTATGACTGAATGAAAAAAACATCACATGTGACTTAAGAATACTGTTTTTTCTTCTGAAGAAGCTTGAGTTTTGGAAATGTGAAAGGGGTCAGGGAAGAGGGATTAGAAGGCAGCAAACAGGGAAGGCAATGCTGCATTCATACCTTACAGGAACATATGTTAGTATTCTAAGCACCTACTGTGCTAATATGAGCCTGTGCATTATATATTGAATAATGTCTATATACTTATTATTTGAAACCCATACAGTATCTGACAACTCAGAACAGTTAAAAAGAAACCAAAGTGCACAAGTTGTGGACAATTTTTAATACCAACAAGGGTATAAACACCAATGAATGGCCCATAAGTAACCAGTAGAAATATATGTCATGTATGGTTTTGGTGGGATTCCTAATTCTGGGATTGTTTTAGCTGAAAAATTGCTACACTGTTGAAAAGAAAATCCTTAACTTACTACTGTCAGGCCTGTTAGAATATAAGAATTAAATTGCTGCCCAGTGATTTAGAAACATTTCTGGTACAGGTCAAGGATCAGATAGAAATGTACAACCAAAGAACTCTAACTACGCAGGAATTTTTAACTTCTTTCAAAATTTCCTCTGAGTTTCAATCAACTAACTGAACAACAATTGAAATTGAACTGTTAAATTCAGACAGAAAATACTGAGTAATTTTAAGATCCTGTAAAGACTTTAGCCTGCACCTTGAATTCAGCATGTTATATGTCACACTTATTTCAGACAGAGTATTTCAAACTGAGCATGTAAACAGAATTGCAGGAGTGAGACATGATAAAGGTTTTAGCATTGATCATATTTACAAACTTAAGGAACTCTATGTCTGTGTATAGTTGCTTTGGACAAAACATCCCAAGTTCTATAAACCATGTTTTTAGGTATCCCATTCATAGAATCATAGAACAGTTTGGGCCAGTAGGAACCTTTAAAGGTCATCTAGTCCACTACCTCTCTGAACAATATGTTCCAGTGTTTTACTACAATAAAAAAAAATTTCTTCCTTCTCTTTAGTCTACCCTCCTTCAACTTAAAACCATTACACCTTGTCCTATTGCAACAGGCCCTACTAAAACACCTGTCCCCATCTTTCCTACAGATCCCCTTTGGGTACTCAAAAGTCATGGTAAGGTCTCCCAGAGCCTTCTGTTCTTCAGGCTGAATAAGCCCAACTCTCTCAGCCTTGAATTGGAAAACAATCTAACTGATCTGAGCTTTTCCTCAGTTTTCAGCTTACAGAAAACCTACGTGCCAGGGCCTCTCCCATATTGTATTTCAAAATACAATGTGGATACCAGCTCCTCGGTCCACTGAAAGAAGGCAAATCAATCTCTTGCCACTCAAGCTGATTTAGGAATAAGGTTGAACATCCTCCATACCCTCAGCAGCTACCATGATGCCCATGGTGAGCCCTCAGTCCTCTAATCCAAAAGACTTTTGTTAATGGTACTCCCTGAGGCAGAAAAGGGTTTGGAAGTGGGTAAGGATTAAATTACACTCTTCAGCACAATTTAAGAACTTCCCCCTTCTTCTGAACCTGTGAAGATACTGATCATAAGCATGGAGAGGAGGAAAAAGTGGGGGCTCTGGCTGAGAGACCAATATTTTTCTGTCTACTGCAGAGAAATCATTGACAGTGAAATTGGGAGGGGCTATTTCATTGAACTAATAGAAATTTACTTGGAGCAGGAAAAAAAAAAAAAGCATACATAGTAAGCAAAATTTTTGTGAAAGAAACCAAATGGAAATGTAGGTGACATTATACAATATAATTAGCTTCCTCAGTTTAGACAGGAGAAAGTTGGGACAGATTCAAGATTGCGCCAGAAAACCAGTCCATGATGGTTTGATGGCATGTAGTATACAACCTGGGAATCACAATTTCCTGCAGTGTAGTTTTGTCCTTCCTCAATAGGAATTTGAAGAGCCCCTTGCAAACTGCTCCCAGAAAGTGTTCTACAGGATACATTTCTTGCTGGTTATACATCTGACTTGATTGAGAGTCTGAGTACTGGACATTTTCAACCAAGAATATATTTTTAGTTTCCTCCACTCACTGATCTATAATGGAATACTTCAAAGTTCCTTTCATGTCAGCTACATTAAGATGTTTTCCAAGTTTCAACTTGTGACAAAAATAACATAAATAATTAGTTACACTGGATTTCTCCCTTATACAAAACATAATAAAGCAGATGTTAGCATTTCCTTTTCAGGAAAGGATTATGCTTAACATGCTTGAATCTAGCAACTCATTTACTCTTGTAGTTGCTATGAGGAAGGAAATGGGAGTAAGTATAATGAGACCCCTAGTGAAAGACGTTTTGTGGTGATGTATAAAACCAGGTTACAATGCCACTGTTTCCTTGGGAACCCCTCATGTCTAGCAGAACTGGAAAGGAACAGATTGAAAAAGGGTATCAGAAAACTTATGTTAATAGCTCTGCTGGTGTCAGTACATTTAGATGACTTAGAGAAGCCATCAAAAGAAAGTATGACGTGCTTTTAATATACAACTGGAGTGAATTTTCATTTGCAGATTTTACAGTGAAGAACAATTTCAGCAGAAGATTGTAAAACAGTTGTAAGAATCTGCTTTTTCAGAGTGGGGTGGTGAGTTCAGAATGAGAACTGAGAAGAACAGGAAGGGCAGGTACCTGGATTCATGTGAATGGGAAGGTCAGAATTTACAGATGAGGGAACTGCAAATGAATGCTCCTTTAAAATCAGTTTTGTAAATTACCATACTACATGATAGTGGTTTGTATTGTTGGTTGATTGTAGATCATTGTTGACATCATTACTCTGGAGTAGATAGAGAAGTCTCCTTTGAGTATGTTTTCATCAATATGTCACCTGGGTCATGTAAATAACAGTAACAACATGAGACAATTCTGTACAGGCTGACAGGAATGTGAGCAAATGAGGTTTGATTTTATTTGCAGAAAAATTTGAGGAATGATAGGTGGAACTGATTGGGAGAAAGGTAGAAGCACAGAAAGGTCAAATTGAACCATTTTTTCATTGAGGGTGTCATCTGCTCTGAATCTGCTCTCTCTTTTCAAAGCCAATAGCTAAATAATATATAGGGATTACACTTCCTGTCCCTGGATTTATTTGTTTATAGTTACTCACTTACTGGTACAGGATTTAGTGGAAACAGAGCAAATACCAAGGAGAAAAGAAAGCTATTGAAATTCTACAGTCACGCTGAGAACAAGTATTTGTAATTTGTGGGTGAAAAATCACGGGTACAATGAAATGATTACAGAAGCAGTCACTGTAAATCCAGAAAGATCAGAGGTAAATGTCCATCGGAAAGAAATTCAGACGAATGAAGCAATGCAAATAGGACTGTAGTGATGTCTTGCATTCAAAACTACAGCCTGAATACTCTCAGTGTTTATGGTTGAGGCGTGGCATTAAGTATTTTTGAACCGTGTAACTTGACAGGGTGGAGAGATTGCTTTCAACTGGTCTGGTTCTTTTTAATCATTCTTAGAAGTGATTGAGTGATTTCTCTTTTTCTCCAATTCCCCAGGATAAAATGTAGTTTCCCAAAGGGGTTAGTGCAGTTAATTCTTCCATTCAACATTCATAGATTGATAAGGACTGTACTATCTTTGGTAATCTGATGACACATGGTGCTACATTTCCTTCTCTTTTTGACTTCAATGCCAAATATATCTAGTGCCTGGAAGAAACAAGGAATTCGGTGAGAGCCAGCTGGCTGGAATCCAGTCTGAAAGGTGAAGGTGATGTGGACTGAAAGAGCAGAATGCTTTCAGGACTGAATGAAAAATCATACAGTTTATTTTACAAGGATATCTGCATATATATAATTTGCTCAATGTTTACACAATGGTTTATGTAGAATAACAACAGCCTATTATACATAATTTTACATCAAGAAATGGAACAGGCTCCCTTCAGCTAAGGATGGAAATGACATTTTTTAGACAAAATTAAATTTCCATGAATATACGTGCATGATAATAGGTATGGATTACTGTTAAGGCTTGCTTTATGACAGCCAATCTCTCATGTCCTTCTGGCAATCTGTTCCTCCAGAATTTGTTTCCCCAAAGGAATGATGTTTTCAGCCCAATATTGCGTGTGGAACTCGTTAGCTAGTGGAGCTACATCCTAGAATTTATCCTCTGTGGAAATACAGCTAATGAGGACCATGATAGTTTCAGGAAGATGACTTTTTTTCCGCAGGCCTTTGCACCTGGTTATAAGTTGATGTCATGGTCCATTACAAATAGCACCAGCTGCAGTAATGTATGATTTCAAACTGTTCCAACTAAACCTTACTAAACCACTTTATTATTGCTACATATACTTAGATGTCAACCAAAATTGACGTGAAATAGGAGTTCTGTCTTGTGAGAGAACAGCAAGAACTCTACTGTCACTTATAGGTTGGAAACCTACGGATTTGGATTGAATTGTTTCTTTGGCATTCTTGGATAGGGTATTTTCCATTTATTTGGGCTGGATGGCATTTTGGGTGCTGTAGGATACTTTTCCCAGAAATAATTTCTTGCCACCAAAATGACTGCTCAGGTGGGGGATTTAGAGTTCTGAGAGGTTTCTTCCACCGATACCTGGTGTCCACATGAGAGGAGGGCTTGATTCTCCAGACTTCTCTCATGGGTGTCACAGTCTTGCTCTTCTGGGTAGGAGGAATCTGTCCAGACAGACGATGGGGCAGATTTCACACCGAAGGACACCCCAGCAGGGCGTTTTGTGGGCGATGGTGGATCAGCTGCTCTGCTGGGCTGGACCCGCACGGCTGAACAGCCATGCCGCTGCCGGCCCGGAGGAGGGAGCCCGGCGCGGCGCCCATCCCGCCGCTCCCCTGGGCGCGGTTCTCGGTTCTCAGCGCGAACTTCGGACCGCGCCGCCGGGCCTTCGAGCGGACGGGTCTGTGAGGGCTCTGCCGCCCTCCAGGGCCGCTTCCCCCTCGCCCTTCCCGCTGCCTCCTCCTCCTCGAGGGGGCCGGCTCTTCCCCCGCCAGCTCCCTCGCTCCGGGGCTGCTCTCGGGGCTCGGCCCCGCCGAGCGGGTGCCGCTCTGGGCCCGCCCCGCGGCCAGCGCTGGCGGCGGGAGCGGCGGGAGCGGCGGCC